>CAJVPI010000532.1:0-27256 GCA_910592345.1 Paraglomus brasilianum
AAACGAGTTGTAGCAAAGTGCTATATGTATGAGTAGACGCGTTAGACATCATTCCAATGATATTATTAATATGTAAAATACAATTTTATTAACGTACCTTAAAAGTTATGTATTTACTGAGCGAATGGATACTTGTTAGCCGCTATTAACGACTTGGTCGTTCATAACGTAGTTTGATAAATGTTAAAATAGCGTTTTTTTGCCTTGAGTGTGCCACTCATTTGTTTAAAAGTTTGATCAGTGTTATAGCGCTTATCAGCCTTGAGGCGTGCGCTTCAAATGTTTGTCACAGTAATAAATCAGCTTTCTTGATTAATGTTATAGCGCTTATTTGTTTTGAGGCGTGCTACTTCAAACATTTTATAGTCATTGATAGACCAGTTTTTGTTATATGTGCGCTTAATTTTTGCTTTACTGTTATAAACGTTGCCCCCACTCCCCTCTCTTCCCTCCCCACTTACCATACAGTAGTTTGTCGCAACAGAAACGTCGGTTTGACAACCAGTTTCGTTGAGGAAAAAATTTTGTTGCAAAAAAATTTTTACGTTTGAGAAGACGCGACAGTTCCAGGTATACGCTTCTTTTTGAAAGTCATCACCGTTTGCTAACATGGCCGTTTAATGTTATAGTGACTTCAGTTTGATAATAGCTTTGGCTTCGGCAACCAGTCGTCGTTGTCTTGTCCGCGAAAAAGTTTGTGTTTGAGAAGATAACGCGACGGCCGCACCGAATGTAGCCTGTATTTATTTTCCTCCCCTCCCCCCCTTTTTTTTTCCTCTCTCCCATTCTCATTTGTCCTTTTTGGGTCATTGTCTTACATTATTGCATAAATTGCAGAAAATCAAAATTTGCTTTTATTATTGTTACTTTCCACTTTCATTGTGTATACTGATAAGAAATTAATCTAATTTGAGCAACTTGCCCAACTTATCAGCGCGCTACTTTTGTTACCCACTTTCTCAAAAGTACATGTAATCCTTTGCGGAACCCTTAAAATTATCAGTCTTGTTTCATATAAACGGATTAATATTCTTTATTATAAGCGTTTATTGTGTAAGGACGCTTATAATTATAAGACTTGGTGACAAAACGATAACGAATTAAACCATTCGTATACGAAAATAAAGGAGAAAAATTTTTTATTATAACTTTACGCAAATCTTTAAAGCTGGGTATTTTTGAATGCTGTGTCGCTGCCCAATAGTCTATTGAAACACTAGCTGTGGCATCAAGCACAAATAGAGTCTTACCATGATTAAATATTCTATTGGTACGAAAAAAGGGCTTTCCATGATAAGTTTAACTTGACATTCAACTAATACTTAACTTACAATATCAATATTTATTATTATTATCCCTGGCATCCCTGTCTGCTTTAATAGGATATAATGCGATCGATGATTGGTCAATCGTTTTACAATAGTTTCTTATGTTACCTAATCAGATTGCATCGAGTTATTGTGGGCAAAATAGACAATTTAAAGGTGAGAAATTTTAAATGCCTAAGTTTACGATGGTTATTCTAACATGTAATTACTCGCGCTTAAAATTCGTTTTATCGATTCAATACAATGTACAATCTCATTCGAGATATTGCTTTGGTACGTTGAAAGCGCAAACTAACAAAATAAAATCCCAATTTCTTTGTCATAGTCTAACGAAATAAGACTAGCAGCCCCAAATCTTTCAATCGATTTCAAAAAATTCTCAAGCCAGAGTCTATCAATTTATTGAAACTGCATGGAACAAGAGACAGTTATTCTACCTAAGCAATTGGTGAAAACCGAACATGTTTTATCAACTATAACTAATACTAATTCAAAGTTAATTGAACTCGTTAATCGATACTGAATGAAAGTGGTTAATTTGTTAATTCAGAATACATGGTATGCCGACAACGGATGGAACGGGAAGAATTATCAGAGTTGGAAGAGTCAAATCGCTCATAAATCAGCTCTTGAACATGTCAATTCTTTGCTATATTGTCAAGATTGTGATAGCTCAATGTTGATATTACTTGTTATCTAATTTAAAAAAAGTTAAAGAGAACGATTGAGACTAAACATCAGGATATGTTACAGCAATCGAGTATTCTTTCGATTATCATTATAGGCCGGGAAATTGTGTATGCTTAACGCGAAATTTTAACAAAACGAAGACCTCTTCCCACAGCCTTATCGAGTTTGCCTTGTATCAAGACATAATGTACACTTGTAAATAAAACTTGTCAAGTTGAAAGTAGTTTCCGGCCTGCAAACGATTGTGAAATACAAATTACATCAATTACATATTTATACCCACAACTGTTTCTATATCAGCTATTTTTGAGTTTAAAGAAATTCTTTCGAGTCATCATTGAAGTCATTTGATGTCGATTAGTCATCTTGAGCATTCGAGTAATATCTAATATGCTTGATCACAAATTTCTATTTATTAAATTCTGAGGACCCCAGTTATTATTAGTAGGCAGACCCATTCCATGTAATAAATAGTTCACAGTTCAGAATTTTCTATTAGTCTACAACCATCCCATTTACGTTTGATCATTACCAATCCTTGATCCCGTTCTCTTCAGCGAATTTCCAATAAATGTCATGTTCATACACAAAATTCAACTTCCCTCCATAGGCTACTTCCAACATACTTTCATCAATCCATTCTAATAATAGTGGGTCAATCTTCTTTTTATCATTTTTGGTTTCTGCTTCATCTTGCTTACTTGCCTCTGTAGGAACATTGTCGACGAATACAATCTTATTTCTAGTAACTTCGTCCATAAATGGAGAAAGCAACTTGAGAAAGCATCGTAGGAGGAACGGTGCGTTTATCAAATATGCACGAGCAAGTCGTTCGGGATAGTGCGTTGATAGAATTGTGAGAGTTTCATGGGCGACAGGGAGAGGAACACTGTGAGATTGGTGGAAGAGTGTAAAGTCCATGATTATGACCAGTTGATGAGCTGTAGCAGGCATTACTTTTAAGGCTGTTTCGAGCTAAAGTGTTTACGGATTGAGAGTGGGTTATGGTAAGGTAAGGTAAGGTCACATATTACCAAAGCTGATGAATATATCCTTACCGAATGAACTAGTAGCCTCAATCCAGCTATAAAGTCAGGTTTCTCGTTCTTATCGGCTCTCTTTTTCAAATATATTATAGGTCTCCCGAACTTGTCGAACCCATTAACATAATTAGTCCGCCACCTAGCACATTTACTGATATCCTCATCCTTATAACTAATCTCACTGGTCTTGTAGGCAATTCTCCAGACAACAGTTTTCAACCACTGTTTCTCAGCTTCAGGCAACGACCATTTGTTCCCTTGTAGATAGCAATATAGAGCAATGTCCGTTGTGATTGGTTTTAGAGTCGATTCTGATGGCGATAGGTTTTGGGATAAGAGAAGATCGGGCAGATTGGATCGGAACTGTGATAAAAGTTTCGACTTGTCCGGTGTAAGAGATGAAAGCTGGTCTGTGCCGCTGCTAGTCGGGTTTAGGATTGGTATTGATGTCTGGGGCATAGTTATTCGGGTTGATGTGAAAACGAGAGAACGAAATCCAGAATGACAGTAATTTTTGGAAATTAAAATGCATTCGATATTGGTGATACTGTACGACTGTAAAATGTCTACCCTTTAACAAAGAACCCTATACAGTGATATCCGCAGGTAAGCCACTGGTGACCTGGCCATAGCCGATGCTTTCCCATTAAGGAAGTAACAATAGGAAAGCAGCGGCTATACGATCCCAAGCAAACTCCTTCTACGAATTTATTCTTCCTAATTTTCGAATCAACGATCGTTAACGGTATGTCTACAGACTAAACGGTTCGCGCGCCGCGCAAAAGTTTATGTACTGTTTTACTGTGGTAATAAATGTAAATGGAGAGAATTTTGAAATGGGATATTTATGCAGTAACGGTTATTTTGTTTTGAAGAAAGAACAAGGAAGATGTTACTTTTAAAGTTGATTTGTTTATCGAAGAATGTGACCAATAAACAACATTGTTGCTCACCATAAAAAACGGAAAACTTGAGATTGAAAACCCCGTTTAGGAAATTATTCTGGTGGGGAATACGCTCATTTTATGGGACAACGAATAGCCCCCGCTACATAGTCATAGCAATAGTAATAGAATTATGCAATACATCATCATTCACGTCCAATGAAAATGCAAGAACATGATTTCTGATGAGCGAAGTGTATTCATTCTTCCAATTATTACTGCTCCAAATTGACATGTCAACAGGATCAATTGATGGATTGCGTGTAATTGAGAACTTCATAACTCCCGAAGAGGAGTCTGAACTGATAAGTGAGATAGATAATCGAGAATGGGGCGGTAATGGCATTCCGTAAGTTTGATCAAGACGTAATTGATACTTGTAGAATGCAAAATTTGCAAGTATGTCGACTGTTCGAATGGTTTGCAGTTCTGTCAAACTAAAGCACATACTGTCCTTAGTCCCAACCCAGAGATGAAACGACGCACACAACATTACGGATATGAATTCAGTTATCGACATAGGTAATCTTTCAGTCCCGGTTCCTTTGGCATAATAATTTTATACAGCAAACTTATCGATCTCGTCATTTAGAAATGCTCGTTACATTGGACTACTTCCATCTATGTTCTCGTTCTTATTGTCTCGTCTTGTGTCAGAGGGTATAGTTCCATCTCCACCTGATATGTGTACCGTAAATGAATACAACTTAAAACAAGGTAAATGTCAAACTTACTCCGAGAACTATACGTGAATATATCATGAATCCTGAATTCAGTCCAACAAGTCCAAGATGTGCTTACTCTCTGCACATATACTCCAAAACACCTAGGCATAATGCCTCATAGGGACGCGTCACTTTTTGGTCCGACAATATTATCGCTCTCTCTCTTGTCCCCGTGTTTGATGCGATTTGAGAAAGAAGGAGAAGATGAGATCAAAGTGCTGTTACGTAAGTTGATGTCGTTTGGGTTTCGCTATGACACTTAGATGAAACGTAATAGCAACGAATCACCTTTTTAAATGCAAAGCCATTCGAAATGAACTAAGTTTTTTTGAATTCTTACCTTTAGCCCAAAGATCACTGTTAGTAATGACCAATTCATCCCGATTTGACTATAAGCACTCGATATCAAAAGATGAGATTGAGTATTTAGGCGATCAAAAGATCGTTAGAGGTAGAAGAGTAAGCTTGACTTTCAGAAGTCTTATAAAAGAGGAAAGTAAGATGGAGTAAATTAGGATGTGTGAACGAGGATGCGTATAGACGGATGCATAAGATTCTTGAGAAATTTACTGATGCTTACAAAGAATATTCTACAAGACAATTGATCTTATCTTTATACTATCTATGGCCTGTTACTATAGGCAACATTGCGAGTGCAATTGGTTAAATATAATTGACTGACTCAATTAGAGGGGGGACAGAAATTGAACTACTACAGGGAAGTTTCAAGTATGATAGGTTTCAAAACATTATGACATTCCTTATGGCGCTTTCTCATAATTTTATTTAGTAATTTGATGTTGTGTATGTATGTACTTTTAAACTGTTGGATAGAGTCGAATGTCAGGTAAAAATATCTGCATCTGCTCTCTCGAGACAACTAGTGCGGTCTAAAGACAGCGTGTTGCCAACTATTCATCATTGGAGGCATTACAATTAATAACAGCGTTATTCGCTTCGCGTAAAATATGACGCACTTTATCTATAGTGTCGTTGACTTAAGTAATAGTGGTATAATAAAACGTGCCATGGCATTGACGAAAAGAGTTTGGGTTCAACAGCAAACTTCTTGCTCTATTTTAGTCATATAAAAAGCGTGATATGGTTACATGGTGACTTTGTCAGGCTGAGATATAAAGTGATATTGGCATGCAGGCATGCTGGCAATAATGGTGTGTGCGATGAAATCGACGCAATTATGATGAATTGGGAAAAAAGGGTTTTTTGGAAGGATTGTAGAGTTGCCGTTCATACAATTGAAGTTATATTATTTTTTCATAATTCTAAAGCCATGAGTGACAGAAAGAGCGTATCGATTGTTTTGTCAAATAGTAGATTTGTCACCAATTTCTCATTTTAAACGATCAACCATTTTCGGAAAATCGTACAAGTATGAAATGGCCCTAGTTAATCTCGAAACGCGTAATTCAATCCAAATATCAATGAGACTAATAATACCTTTAGGTATAGTCCTTTAGGCGATAAAACATGGGAGACGATTAGATTACCGGTTGGGTCCTATAATATCTCGATCAAATGAAAATATAGAAAATTTCATTTTATTCGATTAGATATAATGTAAGACCGTATTGGAAATTAGGAATGAATTTTATACTGTTGATTTCAACGCTAGTACAATAAGAACCATTCTCGGCTTTGGAAACGAGATATTTGATAATCCGGTACTTATATGTCTGAACATCCGGCTAAAATACAGCCAGTAAATAGTATTATGGTCAACTGCGACTTGATTTCATCGTCTTAACTTCTATCCTAGAGCATTACCGGGTCAGAAAATTATTGAAACCTTGTTTATTTGCCGTTGATCACAGACCAAATTCGGCAAATGAACGTATGGCTCACTGACCAGGATGGCAACCAATTGAACCTTTGCGATAAAACTATAAATATCTGATTACATATTACGAGCGTAAATACTAGTAATTAAAAATAAACAACGCCGACGCCGTCACGTAGAAGGAAAGGGCATCGAAAATAGCGCGAAGATAGTCAAAGAACCAATCCCTCCTTCAGTCTCACAGAAGGCTCTGACAGAGAATCGAAAGATATCTATCATACGCAATTTGAAAAAGTCATTGTAGGCCGATTACCAGAAACATAAATTGAACTTATTATTTTTTAGTTTAGAAAAAGATATACAATGACCCGTCTAGTCTTAACATCGTGAAATTGATGAATCCGTGGAGTCTATTGAATATCATGAATATGAACCCCGCAATCCCGCGTCAATTAATACAACCAGTGAGATAACTATTGATATCAATAACCAATATCAATTTCTTCCATCAGAATCCTATTTATTGGTTGAAGGACAGTTAAAACTTGCTGATGGCAATGATTATCCCAACCATAATAACGCGCCTGTTGCGTTAACAAACAATGGAGTTATGTTTTTATTCCATGAAGTAAAATACCGGCTGAATAATAGAGAGATCGAAAGGATATTTAAGAATCAATGCTGGTATAAAGATACTAGCAGAGGCGCCGTTCTGAATGAAAATATAGGATTTTTTAAGGCTAGACAGAATATTATAATTACGAAATCCCGCCCTTGCGGTAGTTTTAATCATATATTTGGGTTTTGTGAGGTTATAAAAAAGTCTTATATGGCGTCAACATACCCATCGTACTAATAATGACCTTGCGATTTTTCGAGACCTTGATGCCGATGCTAATGCTGGAAAAATAGTATTAGAAAAACTCAGTTGGTTTATTCCATATGTCCTTTCGTCCGTAAATAATAAAGTTGCCTTATACAAGACAGTAGAAGATAAAAAACGATACCGGTGGGCTTTCGGGCGTTACAATGTAGCTTTTTCAACGTGCCTCAAACTGCTCATTCTCTTGGAGAATATCCGTCACTAATGGTGCTGAAAAAAAGTCGTTGGCTTTCAAACACATCCAAATGATGGGGCAAAATCCACCCGCTCTATATTCCTAATCAATACCTTTTTAATAACGTGAATCTCAGAAATATTTAAATGGCGATCGTTATCCTACTGTTGACTTAAATTTAGATTTTGCTAAATGTAGGGTTTCTCGTGCCTATAGAATGTTTTGAGATTTTAAGAAGTCATACTATGGGATTAATGAAAAAGAAAGTAGTAATAGTGTTTCTTTAGACACCCAGTCATACCTACTATCGAGGAACAACGGTATATCAGAATGTCCGTGACGTATCGTGTCCCTTCTCCAACCAAAAGCAAAAGGGTTTTTACTGTGCCACTATAAATACTCTAAAGCTATACGCTAGCACAAAAATCACATTTATTGATCTCTACCTGCTCTTCATTATTGATCTGAGAAAACAAAGTGAACGTTTCAAGACCACAGTTCAAGACATTACCATTAAAGCCGAATTCGGTGCTAACGTTCCGGTTAATACTATAGCGTATGCCTTACAGATTTCGGGCCAAATGTTCAGCCTTCAGTCGGACGGGCGTAGGTTTGAGATCGTGTATTAATTGCTGAAAAAGCGTTCCAAGGAACTATAATAACTTGTGGTACCAGGCCCAGCCGTACGGCAACTCTAAAGAGTTTTGGCGAGCGCTTTTTTTGCGGTGGCAGTAGCGAAAATTAGATTCGGTAGTTTGGGAAAATGGTATCGAAATTGATGATTTCGAGCTATAAAACGTGAATGAGAGGTATGAAAAAAGATTACCAAACTACCGAAAATCTGAAAATTTGGGAGTAATTTTAATTTTATTTTTTTTACTGCGATGATGGATGTTAAAATTTTTCGGTAGTAATAGTATAGTAAATTATTGGTATTATTGATGTATTTAGGCGGGTTTAAGCTGTTTATATATATATATATATTTATTACTTTTTATTAGTAGTAGCTTGGTAGTTTGGTAGTAATAATATAGAAAGGAAAATATAGAAAGGATTATAGGAAATGATTTATAGATAATAACATAGTCGAAGGCTCTACACCGTGTTGGACGAAGGCAAAGCCGAGAGACGTATCCGATCCTCAACAGATGGTAAGTAGTAAATATGGTTTCGAGCCAATAATGAGTTGTTTTTTTGTTTAGATGGTCGGCAATAATGAAGAACAATAGATTCAAAATCTCAATAGAGTTTGGGTCATTGAAAACGCCTTTTCAATACTTCGGATTTGATGTACATGGATACTTTTCGGAATCACTAATCCCTCCTTATTCCTCATGTCACCAAATATATTCTTTATGTCACTTTTTATTTACTTAGGGTGATAGTGTTCAGACTAGCTTAGCATATCTCACACTTCGAATCACGAAGCTTTTTCATTCTTCCTCCGCAATTGCTTGGGATGACCAATAAGAAATATCATTAAATCATATTATTCTTGCATTACGGCATAAGAATTCCATTGCATTGAGCTTCGATCAGTTGTGTGAGGCCATACCATGTGCACTATAGAGAATTAATAAACTCTCCAAGATCTTTATATGTGTCGAACATATAAGGCTTAGTAGAAAATGGGCTCACGAGCATCACAGTGACGTAACAGACTGAAGGTTATATTCAAGGCGAATCATTGCGTGGTAGATTTGCTGCTGGAGCAATTGTGTGGTTTGCAATATATTCGCATCTTAACAATATGTGAAATTATAGCCTTGGTCTATATATATATACGACTGACTAAAGAGTCTGAATTGCTATAGTAACAGTTGTTACCCTCTTCAGAGTAAAATCCCGATTCTTTTAATTTTAGGATTATGCAGCAGTATTTACAACAACAGAATAGAGGAGAGTTATGTTCTGTCTCACGAGTAGGCAATTGGTACTTTAAACAATTGTCTTTATTTTCAGTTAATATGACAACTTCACCAGTTCGCAGATCAGGCCTACAACAGGAGGTTGTTAACTTTTACTGTTAGTGTTTTCGGCCATACGTAAGAAGTGGTATGTACATATGTCAACAGAATGAAAAAACAATTGTATAATCTCGAGCTCACATACGTTTCGTATTCTTGATGATGGATTATTATCTATGCTACTAATAACCGACTGACGAATTTTGGCATATACCTCGCATTTGTGCAACATAATCAAAATGGCAGCATTCAAGACGTCAGCAATACTGATGGTAGTAGATGGAAGAAAAGAGGGAAGGAAGTGAATACAACCGTGGATAGTGCCGATAAAATTGTTGTTATACTGGATTGTCGTTTTACTGCTCTATGTAGCTTGCTAGTCAGGTATAACTTCTTTGTTATTGAATGTGAAGCCTTTCATATAAATTGCACTGTCTGTATAGTCTTATGATTAGGAATACTACTCGCGAATTGTCGACTCACACTGTATGATGCAAGTTAGCCTTAATGGTAACCGTTCATTCATAAAATTAACACCAGAAATTGCTGGCAAAGTTGAAACTACTCGAGTTTTTTGAGCGAATGGGTATTTATAAGAATATTGATGACAGACATGTATGGTAACTAAAGAAGATTGAAAATAAATTTTTTATGCTTGCTACGAATATTTTCAAATACATTCTGCATTTTATATACGCTGTTTCCTCAATAAGTGTGGACGTGTTATTAAAAATAGAATTTTTACTGCAGTTGGCGTATTTAGCAATAATATATCGACTTGTCATTGTTCTGATACAGATTGAATTTTTGCTTCATCCGAAACTGCTATGACAAGTTGGCCAAAGTATAGTACTATGATGCAATGCTGCTATGCTATTTGAGAACAAGATTAAAAAACCGGTTACTTGTTGAATTAACCTAAACTTGCTGGAGATTGACACGAGAAATTGCTTGATGAGACATTGTTCAACAAATTAGGAAACTGCTCATAAAAAAAAGTAGTACAAGATGCAAGCTTAAAATAAATCTGATCTCAACATACTGTACATTTCTCATGTCTCTTCCAGAGATGAATGGTCAGCGGATTTCTTCAAAGCCCCTTGTTCCGAGACCAAAAGAGTAGATACATTTTTACCATGACCACACTTGGACTCCGATCGATAACTCTCTCTCAACATCCTTTCGTCTATTAGTTTGACAAATTTTCTTACCATATTCTGCAAGATATACGGGCTTTTATAACTCTTCCGTAACCATTTGCTAACGTTTATCAACAGAGTTCAACATGAAATTTTCTGCTCGCGAATAATTCTCCGTTTGAATCGTAATATCCCAATTTTCTACCCAAACGTGAGCACTTGCGTAATCTATGAAAGGGGTAAGATTTAATAATCAGTTGTCATTCTGCGTTAGTTTTTCGAGAGTTCTCGTGGTACTCCAATACTATTCCTGAACTCTATAATATCCTTGCCTCCCTCCCTTTAGTTTATGAGTACAACTTTTTCTCATATTCCCTACCCATATGCCTTAGCATGTTATTTCGTACCAATGTCGCTGCACTTGTGCATTTCCATTCTTCCCTTCGGTTCCTGTCGTCACCAAGTGATTTGTGATTACCCCTTGCACTTTCTTCGACCTATGTCCTGACGATTTTTCTCCCATTATCTCCCAAAACTAATTGTGGTTCGTTTGCCAACTCGTGCGAATATTACGGGATCTTCCTTGTATAATTTCCCGTTAAAGGTGTTTCTCCGTGTGAGGACTGTCCTAATGTGATGCTGGTAAAGTGATTGGCAAGCAGGATAGATGGAAGGATCGGAATAGAAGCGAGACGCGAAGAGCTCAAAGGCTGTGAAGTCGGGTATAGAATGGGGGATGTGTGGAATCGCACCAAGATACGTATTGTGAAAAGCCGCCAGACTATTGCCAGAAGTTTGAGAGAGTCTTGAGTTTGGGGTAAGTGGAGAAAAAGTTAGGGCAAATATAGGAGAACGGGAAAAAGAATTATCTTGCCTAATGGAAACATCATAACGCATTGCTTGGGTATAGAAAGTGACAGTATACAAACCATCGAATGATCCAAACCTGAATACACAAGCACATAATAATCATTATAAAAAAATTCCGCCTTTCCGTTTACCTTCAAATACACTCTCATCATACACTTTTGGTTCCTTCATCAAAGCTGCGGTTTCATTCTGAACGGTTCTTCATTGGGCCCTTTGCTACCGGCCATGATTCCAAATCTTGAAGTATTCTTAAATTTCAAATGTCGATCACGGGATATGTCGTCATCGTCCTTGGTGTCAAAGTTCGATATAGTGAAGAATTTCTCTGGTACAAAAACAGCATTAGTACTCAAACGATGTCGTTAGCATTAGGTACTGTCAATAATCCAGCAATTGATAACTTTGTTCAATCCTCCTTGGAAAGTGAATATGAATTAAGGCTTCAATGGATTCCTTACGAGGAAATCACCAACATAAAGCCAACTCAAATTGACAACGTTTATTACGCTTGTCGTCGTCATCGTCGTCGTCGTTACGACAGTGATATAATGCTGTTATGCCTTGGAAACAGCGGAGAATGTACACCAACATTTGTGAGCGAGTTTGCTAGAATGTACTCACTTCCGACACACAAGTACAACAATGATGTCAGTCAATATAGACGATATTCCACTTGGCTTAAGTATCGCAACAAACTCATAATTGGATTTACCGAGTATGACGATAATTATTATATGGTTGCTAATGAACGCTTTTACCATTGTTACTCTCGATATGGATTCTGCACTGCATGTGGAATACTCCGATGTAGTTCCGTGTGGTGCAATTGTGGACATAAACAATTATCCGATGGATGGACTAGCAACAATAAGCAACTCGATGAGTTTATCAAGAAATCTCAACTACAAACAAACTCACCAAATGATGCCTATTTGGAATGGATTCCATTTGATTGTATTTATGATATGGAATATGGCGTATGGTTGTATGGTCTACCTATTGCCGATGATCATTATGTTACATTAATTCCGCTTGAGATAACAGACGAGACACATGATTTATATTATGCCGAGGTAAACTAATTACTTATGCGTCATGTTTATTGAATAGTTTAAATAATTATTGACTTATTATCATGTATCATTTTTACTAGTTATGTGATAAGCATCCAGATATTCTTACCACGGATGTTTGGGTTACCATCGGATTCACATATAATGAAATTAAACAAACGTATTGTCTAATAAAACGTGAGGATGGATTATGTCTGGCGTGTATAAAGCGATTAGAACCTACGATAAATGCATTCTGTTATGAATGTAAAGCGCCAAGACCTGTTGATTGGACTACTGGCAACAAGTCGTTGGATTCATTTATTATGGAATCATGGAGTAATGTGAAGAATAAGTATGATGCCTACATACAATGGATAGAGTATTCCCTATTGACAAACGTACAAAAGATGACCTCCTTACGCCATGGATGCACACATATAGCAGATTGGCTCGAAGCAACATCGATACAAGTGACACTCAAGCAGATAGGTAATAGTCGGTCATTTGATTTCGATCAGGTAAATTATTTCACGTGTAAACAATGCAAATAATATCAAGTATACATCGCATTGAT
Source organism: Paraglomus brasilianum (assembly GCA_910592345.1). Taxonomy (NCBI): domain Eukaryota; kingdom Fungi; phylum Glomeromycota; class Glomeromycetes; order Paraglomerales; family Paraglomeraceae; genus Paraglomus; species Paraglomus brasilianum. The sequence goes on from CAJVPI010000532.1 coordinate 13,192, forward strand.
TGTTGTATTATACTCAAATAGCTAATTCAGGAATACCCGGGGATATTAACACGAGACAATATTTGGATAATTGGAATCACTCAAGAGCCATCTACTCGGAAATATTATTTAGTTTTCTATCATGAAATGCGCCCAATATTGGACAAAATTATACAACGTTACAAACGCAGAGAGTATATGCAGTATAACGACTTTTATGAAATTGAACAAATTGCAGTTGGTGGTTATGGAACAGTCTATACTGCCAAATATAAGGGACAAACTGTTGTACTAAAACGCTTTAAGAGTGAACTGCTGGAAGTATTTATTTCCGAAGTAAGCAACCATTTATATCATTAATTAAGATATTTAATCTGACTTTGTATTTATTTATTTATTTATTTATTCAATAGTTCAGGAATCATGCCAAGTGCACAATCAGCAGCACAAACAGCAATCATTTATTCCTTAAAATTTATGGAGTCACACAAGACCCAGAAACAAAAGAGTACATAATTGTTATACAATATGCTAACGATGGTAGTCTTTTGTCTTATTTGGATCAAAATATTAACAAATTGACGTGGTGGAGGAAATTACGGCATTTGGAGAATATCGCATATTATATGGATACTATTCATGGTGTGGGTTTAGTGCATTGTGATCTTCATGGTGGAAACATTGTTTTGAATCGCGGATATTCATATATATGCGATCTTGGTCTCTCACGATCAGTAAATTCACGTGAACCAGATTCAACCATTCGAGGCATCTTACCTTTTATTGCACCAGAAGTCTTTCATACTAGCAAATTTACACAGAAATCAGACATATATTCTTTTGGTATTATCATGTATTTGATGGCCACTGGTGAACCACCATTTAGAGATAGAGAATTCGATAGAGATTTAGTATGTGATATCATGGGCGGACTACGACCAGCGATGCCTGATTCAGCACCAGAAGAATACAAGAAGCTTGCCGAGTGGTGTTGTGATGCTGATTCTGATAAGCGTCCATATGCAAAGACTCTGACGGGTTATATTTCCGGGCTTCTTAAAAATGCGTATAGTGACAACACGTGGAATGCCGTTTATCATAATGATGTAAAACCCTTGTCGCGTCTCGAAAAGGAGAGTAAATACTCTAGTAAACTCTTACATACTGGAGATTTGCCCAAACCGAGAAATAGTTCTGATTTGGATTCAGCTGCAGGTATGAAGGCAACAACTAATTGTGTGTTGATATTAGATAAATGCAATTTACAATATTAACCTCATCCATTGTCTTATAATTTAGTGACTCAAAATTTTGAATGAAACAGTCTTACACGAGTTTATTCAAGAGCTACTCATATTCCGATTAAAAGAAGTTCAAGTAGATTTTTTTCTTTGGTTTCACCGTAAATATATTTTGGCATCGTTACGTGGTAATATAAAAATTGGCGTATTTCAAACAACTAGAAATTTACCTATTGGCGGGTAAGATCATCAGAGAGTGTTTGAGTGTGCAAGTACATTACTAAAACATCGAGAATCAACAAATTAAATTTGTTATAATGAGTTTGTTCTATTCGTTGTCCGCGTCAGTCATAAATACAACATATTCTTGTTAAGGGATAAGGATTATGTAAGTTGAGCGAAACTTTCAGTATAATTAACCTATATGTAATGGACAGTTTAGGTAGGGACGCTTTATAACGGGATTGTGTACGCGAAGTCCTTGTCCATTGTTATAGAAATATTGAGTCTGTTGAATAATGCCACGCTAACAATAAATATATAAATTTTTCCAATGCCAATGTCTATTTATTATAGCACCACATAACCATTTGAAAAAGTATTGGCGAAGTAAGTTTTAGAATGTCCAATTGCTTTCGAAGGTTATTTAACAACACGGTCAAATGAACTTTTTTGATTTTCAAAATATCGCGATTCATACTTGTTTTATCACTTTCGATCGTTAACGGGCCTGTTTATTATTTCAATCGTTGATAGATTACTAACAGATTAATTACTGTGTATTTTTTGATACCCAAACATTCTGTTTGAGATCTTGAGTATAATTTGAAGAACCCACTGAGTTGCCGATGAAAAACGACTCGTGTTTACACATTCACGCGGGATAGATTTTTGCCTAAGACAGGAAATTTGGTCACCTTAACAATATGTAACTAATTCAAGTTTATTTATTTATATAATCTTTGCATACATTCCCTTAAAACGGATTCGAGGAAAATTGAATAGCATATTTTCTTTATAGACGTATATTTTTGAACGCGTTGGTCTACAGCAATGATGGATGGCCCAAGATTGTTAGATGCCGCAATTTCGTTCCAATAAACCTTGTTTACGGAAAGAAGACGCCTATAATATTTAGAAAACGATGCACTTATAATTTGCAAAAGCTATTGCTATGGGAACTTGTAGTCATACGAAGATGGGGAGGCATTGCCGAACGTGAAGTACTGGAAATGTCTTTTAAAACAAGTCGTGAAATTTAACAGAAAACCCGTAAATTTCGACGATAGACCGTCTGTTAAAAATCTGTCAAGTCTTTGAAAATTATTAATATTACGAGGTTAGCCCGTCGCATGACCGTAACAGTAATAATACAATCCAAGTTTGGGAAATACTACAACAAAAGCCAGCCAAGACGATTGCATGCTAAACTGTTAATAGTATTATCTCAATATAATAAATCGAGTTTTTCCCAACGTTTTTTTCAATTACTCAGCGTGTTTTTAGTATTAACTGTAATCAGATCACAATCAACAAATAGTACTTTTCACAGAACAGAAGTATCGATCCAATATGGGCCATACTATATTATAAATATTCTTAGTTGATAACACTGCCAACATTGTGATTAGTAAGGTCCCAATTCTTCACCGCGGCTTCTTTAAGTAGTCTTAGTAATCCCGCAATCTTCTCGTCCGTAACAGTAATAGTCTCGGAAAGTCAACAATGCGGTACAGCAACCTTGGCTATTCGACTACATACCATGAGTTGATCTAAATGACAATGCGATTTACCCAAATTAGATTCATATTAAAGAATATCATTGTCCTCACCGGAACACGAATCATACAAGCACTGCAGACACATATATGCGAAACGGGTCCGTATTATTTCATCGACAATCATTTCACAGACAATTAACTACCAAAAAAGGATAACTTCGAGGAATATTTGTCGGTGAAATGATTGTCGGTGAAATGATTGTCGATGAAATGATTGCCTCCCATGCGAAACATTCTCTTGGGATGGATAAATCGTTACCGTCCACTTTCGGTGAGCCACGGCTGAAATAGCCGAGGTTGTCCAATGAGCCGGTTAGGGAACTGGCATTCGTAGAATATAACTGCGATCTCTTTCGATCAGCTTTCTAACGAGTTCCAAGGGCACTTGTTGGCCGTGTAAATTAGGAGGATTTTCATTTCGAATGCCGTGTTGTTCGATCTTTATCATTTGTGGTGGTGTACTAGAAAGCAGAGACGATTTAATTTTCGTTCTGTATCTTTAGCACTGACAACTAGCTGTTTCCATATATTTACAGAGCATTCATATTCTACAAGGAAAGACTAATAGTAACCCTTTCCAAATTCTTTCAATACGATTCAGCTCGGCCTTTACTACCAACAAAAAAGACTTTGTAGGTAGCAAAGCTTCTAGAGTTCCACATCATTATATTATTCCGGAGGCAGTTATGCTTGGAAACCCATATGCCTGAAGTTTGATCAAACTTGTATTCTGTGTTAAGAAATAATTGTCGAAATCAACGTCAATTTGGCGCGGTGGACAGAGTACCGTAAAATTAGCTTTGCAAATCATCTTCAGTATAGATTTCTCTGTTATTGACAAACTTGTGGAAGATATCCGTAATCATCACAGCAGTCATGGAAATTGTTATATAAGTAACAGTGTCATAGTAGAGCCGTAGTAGAATCTTTATTACTCTTGCCTGAATCACTACTGTCGAATGCACGAATAAATGCCAGTGTCATGTAATCAGCCATTCACCGAGGACAACTACAGGAATTCCGGGTACTGCCATATCCATATTAATACAAATATCCAAGACTGACTCTTGAAATGGGACTATTTGCATATTAATATGTCAACACACCACGAATACACGTTTGACTTTGTAAATGTTGTATGTATGCTGTTAAAGTGTTCTGAGTAAAGTATGTAGGTTTGGTTCACTGGACGGCGAAGCGTCATTGTACAAATTTCAGCACAGTCCGGATGATGCGTGCCAACATTTTTTATCGTACCAACCCATGCAACTGCCAATAAGGCAAGATTTTCTTGCACAGCTCTTCACCTTGATCACCTTCATTCGGACGTTGGGGTAATGGTTGAAGACGCGATAGCCACTTCATGACTAGAATGCAGACAAGAATCCTGAAGATGCGATAAACGCAAATCTCACGTCGCCTGCTCAAATCTTCCAATATGAATATTCCGAACATTATTGTAAGAGCTAAAACCTTAATTTCTTCCCCCTGCGTATTAGGCGAGCGATGAATCATCGATCCACCGAAGATCTGTCATCATTCTTTCCATGATATTGTTGCATAGCCTTGGCAGCACGTAACGATGTAAGTTTAACGGCATCCAACAACGGAAGAAAACTTGTTATACACAAGTATACCAACTATATACGCCAAGCACTGCTTCGTTATATCTATTGCCGCAAAATAATCCAGTTGCAACAATAGTAACATTCAAACGCGTTCATTTTTCTTGGGTTGAGATCATTCTTACCTACCGGAGATTTGCCCAAACCGAGAAATAGTTCAGCTGCAGGTATGACGACAGTAATTGGTTACGTGTTGATAAATTCAATTTACAAATTAACCTCATCCGTTGTCTTATAATTTAGTGACACAAAATTTTTAAATAAAACAGTCTTACACGTGTTTTATTCAACGGTTTGCCCGTTTTCCAATTAAAATATGACGATATGCTCGACATGAGTTGAGTGGATAAGATCCCGAAAAAAAAATTGGTGCACACAAGTAGAAGTTTACTTATTGGATGGTGGGTAGCAAGAAAGATCGAGTACATTATTTAAAATATCGAGAGCCGATTAATTAAATTTTATTCGTTTACGATGTAAATGCAATATTTTGTCAAGGGGAAATAATTGTTAAAACCTTCAGTCCTGATACCCAAAAAGATCGCACATGCTTATTTGCATGATGTAACGAATCATCACATTAGCCATCCTTTATCACATACTGTTACTGTATCTCTCGCGCTTTGCAATAATCATCCATTACATATCACGCTATTCCAGCTGGTCATCTTATATTTATTGTGTATTTGCATACGTTCTCTTTCTCACGCACCGCCCCTCCTTATCTTTGTCTATCTCATAACAAATGAAAGAAAAGAAAACAATTACATAATAGAAGAAGAATTTTGCAAGGTATATATGAAAGCAGAAAAGACAAACATGTACAAGAAGGAAGAAAGGTAAAGGAAGAAAAATATAACAAAAAAAGTGTATAGGATACAACGCAATAAATACGCGTATTAGATCGTAAAAAAAAAAGTGCTCTTTTTTTTTTCTTGCTTAATGAAAGTAATTTAGGGGAAGAGAAAAACAAACAAATTTCAATATTATTAACTGATAAGAGAACTCTCACAAGACATATAGACACAATTTTAACAAAGGGACCAGCCAAGCAAAGAACTTCAAACAAGCCATCTAATGGGCACCATCCGTCAAACCGAAAGAATGTATAAAAATCAATGACAGACGGTCTACCAACCACTGACTTTGCATGTAATCATGTTGATACGTATTCCAATCCAACCAAATACTCACTGCCCCAAGGCATACCCCATCCCTTGATGCCAACCTTCTTCCAACAAACTCGGGGAATGCCAATATCGGCAAGGAACAGTTCACCTGTGACTGTACGGGATCTGCAACCAGTTTTGGGGGCACCGAGACACAAAGTCCATTTTGGACGGATATGGTGTGCAGAATTTCCTGGATTACCTACGAAATAGGAATTTCAAATTGAGAAAAAAATGCGGCGGCACATTGAGGATGTGTCAACAGGAGAGAAAAATAAAGTTCATCATACCTGTATCCCCATTGACACCACTCGGCATATCCAGACTAAGCACTGGGGCCTTGTTAATATTAGCCCATTCCATCAGATTACATATTAATGTCCTATCATTATCGTCTGTAACATCTCGCAGAGTGAATTGGTATCCGAGAAGGGCATCAACAATAAGATCGACAGGATTCGTGAACTGATGCGGGAGCTCTGAGTTTATAAGAAATAATCTGTGAATAAATTGTGATTGCATACAGTAAAACGTCAAGAATCCGTCAGTTGAGTCCCTTTACCTGCAACACTTTTGACGACTTGGCCCCCAGTTAAAAGTAAGATTTTTTGTTGATATGCAATGTTCTGCACGATGAGCGAGGTTAGTTAAATGTATTATCAAGAAAGAGACAGAAATCATTAGCAAGATTAAAACTACCTTGAGCAAGTCTTTTTCTTCTCCAACGACGCACGCGACAACATGACAACCATGGTTAGCAAGATGACGTGCCGTCGCAAGGCCATAAGAACCAGTCCTGTTATTGCCAACGAGTATTGTAACGAGCGGAGCCGCGTTGTGATTATTTGGCTGTATACGGCGCGAACCACCTTTTTCGTAGCATATAAAACATTAAAAGATGATATAATAGTTGTTATGGTTAATTTGTTGATCGAGGGGTATTATTTAACCTGTGCTGGAAACTTTACTACACTTACCAAGCGCTTGCAAAGCCATCATGGCTGCACTGCGACCAGCATTCTCAATCATTTGATCCTCATTTGGACCCGTTTCAATGGCTACAATTGCATTAAAACATCAAACTTAATAACAAATAACTAGCATAATCTTAAATGACACCAAACGTACCAGCTATTCTCTCAGCCTCGAGCATCTGATATGGTTGAACGCTCGGACAAGACATTCCAGTTAAAGTTCTTATCTTGACACTTTTGTGAGAGCTCACACCATTGATCTTTTTCTTCTTACTCCAAGGATCGTCAGAATCCACCTCACTATCATTTGATGTTTCGTCTTCTTCGGATTTATAAAAAATCGATTTGCGCGCTGATATATCCAACACATTCTCGCTTGCTGATAGTTTCACTTGACCGGAACGATTGTGAAAAGACGTGTAACGAGAATTAGAACGATGATTAAGATTTCGGTTTATGTTGACTAGAAGATTTTCCGGTGCCGTCTCGTCCATCTCCTAGAAAAGCATGGATGAGCGTAACTGAATAAGTAACGTCAAAGGAAATAGCAAAACGTGCTAACCATGATATTCATCGTTTTGATCTGCTTACTCTAAGTTCAGCAAAAACTGCTGCTTTGTCAAATAAATCCAAGTTTCCTTGAAAGTCAAATTCTTCAGACTTGAAATCATTTACGTCACCACCTGCCCATTCGTGATTGTGACGACGGTTATTGTAATTCATGCGGCGACGTCCGGGGCGTCTTGCTGTAAAAAACACGTAGAACATAAGATATCTCGTAGAATAGAGGCTTATTCTGCTGCCAAATAATTTAATTCCTTACCGGGAGAGCGAGGTTCTCGATTATAATTAGTATTATTATTATTATTAAAATATCCATTAGTGTTCTATGATAAAAAAAAAATGTTAGGTATCAGATACAATTCCTAAAAGCATTTCTCCGTCTCATTCATAGATTTTGACTATTACCTTTTTCCGCCTCGAACCCCTTCTATGATTATGCAACGCACCATCAGACTCAAAACCACTCGCTTCTCCTTCATAATGATTGCCATTAGGTGCCGAATTAAAATTAAATAATGCTCCAAGACCGTCACGCTCTTTGCCCTCCCCGCTTTTCCAGTCATTATCAGGCGTTGATGACGATTTTGTGAAGTTTGGAGACGCTGCAGAATCTTTCCGTTCTCGTTGTCCGGATGAACGTAGCGAAGGTGTTGTTTGCTGTTCCCGGTTTGAAATGAAAGAGTCTCGTGGTTAGTAATAGTTCATTTCACATCAGCGTTTGTTCGTCAATGATTTGCGGTTCTAGGCCTCCCTTTTTTATAGCGTAAGAACTTGGCCCACCACAAACAAAACGAAACGTGTGCTGATACGTACTGTATTGTAAGGGGGTGAAGATCTAAAGATTAAAGCCAAAGTCTGTTAGTTTTTGGCTCGGAGTAAATGAAAAGTGATTTTTTACATTGGGATAATACTAATTCGCATGTGAACATTATACTAACCTTGAGAATAAATACGAGCTAAGAGACGTACTTGAGGGTGCTTGCGAATACTATACGATATAAGAGACAAATATTATTACAATAAACTCTGATTCAAAGACAATTCCCTCCAATAAATTTCATCAACTTTTTTTTTTCATCTCAATGCGAGAAGAAACCAACCGAAATAATAGCAGGATCTAAAGGTGGGGATTTATGCAGCAACGTACTCGATTGCTGAGAATTTACTAGTTTGCCGTTGTTTTTAGGTGTAGTTGTAATCTCATTACTGGCTGTATAGACATTCTCAGTCAATAAAGTGTTAGACCCAGTAACCTGTCCCGGTCTTTGTTGTTGTAGCGATGTTTGATTTGGCGAAGGTAGGATTTCAAGATCTTTTATTTCTGAACCAGCAACAGCAAATATTGTACGTTTTTCAGTATTTCCATTGGAACCGACAGTGACTGCAGCAACATTGTTTTATACAAGTGAGATAATATACATAACAACGTAAGTATTCTTTCGTATAGTTTGAGATTTCCGACATGGGGAAGCTAATTTCTACAAACCATTCTTTAGAGTAAGCAGCCGCGTGTGTTGATCAATATGCGACACTATTCCCTCAACCCAAGTGCCAGAGGCGAGAACAACGTGCAACCCTAGACCAACGAATGTTTCTGCCATTGACACTAGTCCAGTATTTTTTATTATTGTTTCTTTTGTTGTATGATTTGTTGTATGATTGGATGTATGTCTTGGTGTTTGTATATCACGAGTCTAAGAAAGAATAGTAAAGGAAAGGAACCCTTGCGAAAAAAAGAACAGTAAGGAAAGGCAAATTATAATGTACTGTGTACAGAGGTTCGAGCTATATTGCGGCAAGTGAACTATGACGTCACTTCAATTATTCGCCTCACCTAAAAGTGAGCCAGGACAAAAGTAGATGAATAGAGGACTGTTTATGGCAAAGTTTTTCGATCCATCTAGATTTTTGCTGACAATAATCAGTTTTTCTTTTTCTTTTTACTTTGGCAAAATGTTAGTGTACACAACGCCAGCAAACAACGCAGCGTTATTTTCCGAGAAAGGTCATTGACATAACTTTTCCGCAATTCACAACCCATAAATATAAATGATTCTCCAAGTATAATAATAATTACAGTGAACTCTCCATAAATATAAATGCAAGCCCATATGTGCAAACCTCCTCTAAGTGCAAAAATTCTCTTGGTCAGCATGGGACTTGATAAATAAAATGCAATAATTATGATTCACGTGACTAAATAGGTTAGCATATATTAAAATTGTGACTGTGTAATTATAATAGGAATATTTGTTCAGACTTAGACTGATGTGTTTATTTCCTTATGAAGAAAATTCAATAAAACAAACGAGCTTAACACAATTTTTAGTTAGTAATTAAATACTATGTTAATATATAATAATGTTAATTCATTAGTATTGTTGGACATCAACTTAGGGAAATCTTTTCCTATTACTATTACTCTACAGTGTGTTGCAAAAGTTTTTGGAACTTACATGTGTAATACCTTCATTTATAATGTACAGACTTAAAATTTTTAATACTTGAGCTTAAAAAATTTTAACTAGTACTTGATCGACCTCCATTTGCATCGATCACGGCTGGCATGCTATCAACCAAATTTTCGATAGGGATGTCTTGTCATGCCTTTTTAACACGTCCGTCAAGTTCAGCAATATTGGAAGGGTGTTTTTCCTTTCGCGAATGCTTTTCTTGACTATGGCCCCACACCTGACGGTAGTAGCAATAGTCCGATAACTGTCACCACGTTGACGGCAATAAATTATTGCACCACCTTGTTCTTTTGTTAATTCTTTGGACATTTTTCATTGTTTTAGAGAATTAAGTTGATTGTAAGCTAAAACTCTATCTAACACGCTGTTTTTATGCTTGATCCTGTATTGCCAATAAGTCACGTGACGTAACGAACCTTAAATCGCACTTAATAAACGCCGTTCGGAGACTTTTGGCGACCCTCTGTATATTAGATTTAATATGAAACGACACCTGTCTTTCTACTTTCATAGATTCTACTAAATTAATTATAATATTTTATTCCAATTGTGCCCAACTTTGAGGCATTCTTCTTCTGCATTGGTCTTAGCAATATGCCAGAGATTTTCAATAGGGTTTAAGTCTGGACTGTTAGATGGCCAGTCTATGATTTTCCTTTAAGAATGCCATTGCAATATGGCTTGTATGTTTGTTCTGTTGAAACCTCCAGTTGTTGCCAAGCATTTTAACATAAAAACTAGCATCATGAAACAGAAAAGTATATCTGTCCTTGTACACAAAATCTACCTCATGTCATTATCTTTGTTCCATCTTTTCGAATTGATTGAGTCAGCCTTACATCTTTATACCACCTTTCCAAAGTGTTTCTATACAACATAAAGGCTGTTTCATCTGAGAATAAGGGTTGACTCCAATCATTGTTTAGATGCTTTTAGCCCATTCTATTACTATGTACTGCTTTTGGTGAGGTGACTATCAGTTAGTATTGGTGTTGCCAATGGAACTGCTTGAATATTAAATAATAAATGTTTATTCCATTTCCTGACAGTTTATTTACAGAGAAATAAAAATGGTAAAATTTCTATGAACATATTGTCCTATTGCATTGGTTGTAATCTTTCTGGGAGGACTGGAATTATCCTGACTTATTGATATTATAATAGATCGTGTACAATGGTATTTGTTTTTTGTGCAGTCATTAATGCCTTGCTTCCAACAAGTGTAATATAAGTTTTTGTTGTGTTTCTTTGTCAGATGTTGACATTATAAAAGCAAAATTTACACAGAAAAAGCATTGCTTGAAACAAAAACTTTAGTGAAAATAAAACTGTATGTTTGTGAGTTTATTATATACAGTCAAACCTCGGAAACCGATGTACAATTTTCTATCGGTTTTGCGAGGTATCGGTTTTCCGAGGTTTTTGCTTCTTATTGGCTAATGCGAAATCTTCATACGTAGAATTGATAACGTGATCATTGGTTGACCAATAAGATTGCAAGAATCAGGCACGTAATTTGTACTACATTATGTCGGTTTATTATTATCGGGTTTGCGAGGTCTATATTAATATGTAATATCGGGTTTATATATATAAATTGTTTTGTGAGTTATCAGGTTTAATATTAAGCAGTATCTGTTTTCCGAGGGTTGACTGTATTTATATGACGCGAGTTGTTTTGTAAACAATCGCGTTTTATGTATTTAAATTACGCGCAAATGCTTGGTCCCGCCCCTCAGCCAATAGCAATCCACAACTCCTTGACATATCATTCGTCAGCTCTTGTACAATCTTTTTCCAATATAAACAAGCATCATCAAAAAGTTTTTTTCCACCTCTCTGACCTGACTTATCAAAACTTAAAACTTACACTACAGATCCACTAGACAGCACACATGGTCAAAAAGTTAACCAGAAGCAACTTCTGAACAAAAAGTCTAAATGCATATGAGAAGAGAGGCAATGTGAGTGAGAAAATCTTTAAAATGGCTGCCTTTGTATGTATTGAATAAATGTAAACTGTCGAGAGGTCAAATTCCTACCGTTGACTACAGGTATGTACGTAAGCTATCATGAGAATACACTTGAAGTCATTCATCTCATAATTTATGCATGATGTAGGCAATACAGCAACTTTATGGCAACGGAAACTACAGGGCAGCTCAAGAGTATCTACATAATCTTCAAGAACAACAGTATGCATGGGACTTAGCCCGACGGTGCTGTAACACCATAACGATTGCAGAGATTGCAGCACACTGTACATTTGCATGAGAAAATGGCACTGCGATAGTGCAGCAGAACAATCGGAACAATAGTGTATACTGATAGCAAGATAGTAAAATAATGTATAATAAACGTTGCTAAGTATAGATTAATTGGTCCTGTGGAAAGATATAAAGCAGCATAGATTTCAGTTAGTTGAAGTGTTCGCCAGGTTCATGGTGATAGATTCCTTTATTGTAAACAAACGAGTAGTTCTTTATACTCTGAAATACATTGTTAATGATTCATTCCCTGGTAACTTATCGGGTGGCAAAGTTATGATAACTAATTGTTTCAGTGAAAAAACGCGTTTATTCTTATTGAAATACTAGTGTACCCCGCCGATAGACCATCGAACTAAACCCACGATAGGAATCGTGAGGACAATTAATTTAGCTAGTATTAGTGTCACTCATCGACACAACCTTAGAGTCATTATCTGCTTTCCCGTGATAGTCGGCACGACAAAATGAACATAAAGGGGAGAGCTTTTCCTATTACTATATATTAACATGTGGCATCCCGACACCACACCTCCCTTGTTAGTATAGCTTTAAATAATGTCTTCCTTGAACTGCTTTCTTTGTTGCGGTCTTCTGTTTATTGCCTTCAGAATTCACACCTTCCTTGTTAGTATTAGTATAAATGAGAGTTGGTGTAATTAGTGACGTTCTTGGCAAGATTGTGTAATTGATTATGATATTAGTACTGGGTACTTTTTTCGAAAAATCAACGTTATCAGTAAAATACCCAGGTATTATTATTATAAACAAATAATCACATTGTAATAGTAAAATTATCCATATAACAATATATTTTACATGTACCCTCCTCCTATCATAATCAAAGTACAGTACTAGTACTAAGTACTCCCTAATGAAGTACCTGGGATACTTTAGTCAAGAAAATATGGCATATGTAGGTTTACAGAGTATGGTATTAATATGAGGGGCATGCTGCAACAAAACCAAAGTGAACATTTGACTATGTGAGTTAAAAATAGCTGGAAAAATTAACCAGTGACTGATGACAGTTTTGCTTTAGTGGCAAAGCTGTGGTTAAGACGTAAATTCGGAGATTGTCAAGAATTACAGCACTGTAGATTAAAAATTGATGATTGTTAGGTATGAATGAAGATTCTGACGGTCTTGCTTTATATATAGTATTTCATGCGCTCATAAAGGTAGGCCGATTTGTTAAAAGACAAAAACCGTTTGATTTACCTCTGAATCCTTTTCTTTTGACGATAAACAAAGGTTATTTCAAACACATAAAACACACCTTGAGCGTCTCTGTTGTTCTTTATGGCAATAACAATCACTAATTAGAATATGGTTAGAACTTATTATTCAAGACAATGTTTTAGCAAAACAAAGAATGTAGGTACCGAGCGCAGTAAGATATAAACGCACACACGTTCTTCTCACAACTTTACAACATGGACGCAAACGAATATGAGGAGTTTGCTGCTGACCACAGAGCAAAACATCCAAATGCTAAATCTTCCAAGCATACGTTGACCAGCAAAGACAAGATAAGCAAGCAATGAATGCACGTTTATTGGGAGGATAGTTGAATGCGTTGGGGTTGGGACATAGAGCAGAGTTGTAGCAAAGGTTGGGTTATACATAAACTCGTTTCAAAGATGAACTGGAAGGGACAAGAGACATGGGTTAAATAGAGAAGCAGAGGGAGAATAGTTGAATGCATTACAACATGCACATTTGGAGGAGCATAAAATAGAGTATAGTAAATGGCATTACAACACACGAGGGGAGGGGACAGAGTAGTGTGTACATAGTGTTACGGTCGGGAATTAAATGGGGGGTTTTGGGAGAACGATTTATCTTTTCGTGTAGGTGTGTTTGCCGACCGGGGGATGTTACCAGGCTTAGCTTGTACTATCGCCCTTGCTCCGATAGTTGTGCAATTAAGACTGAATTAAGCCTCAAGTGACCTATTTTAATTATGCGCGCTTCTCACTCCCTATCCG
>CAJVPI010000533.1:0-27247 GCA_910592345.1 Paraglomus brasilianum
CGGATTGTTTCTGGTGTAAACTTTTTATGTCGTTTCCTTCTTTATTTAGTCTTTGTCTATTATCGGGGCACAGTAATTTCTTTATTTGGTCTTTGTCTATAATCGGGGCACAGTAATTTCTTTATTTGGTCTTTGTTTATAACCAGCGGGTGTGTAATTTCTTAATGTAACACTATCAATATCACGTGAAGTCACGGGCGTGCATTTAGAGAGGGAGGTTTACCTATGGGGGGATTCGAAAAGACCGTGCAGTGTAGAATATGGAGGGTGTGCATTTATGGAGGGTGCATTTATGGAGGGTTCACTGTATGTCTGTTGTTTTATATATTAAAAACATCAAAAATTTCCTGCGTATTTGTTCTCGAGGAAAAATTTTAACAGCTCAGAGCACACTACTTTAACTTACGGGTATTTTTTTGTTAATTAACTAAACGTTTCAATAAGTTATTTATTAGATCGTTTTACTAATCATTATTAAATGCACTTGCTCATTTTTAAGCTCCGCTACACATGTAACAAGAGCTTTCGGGATGATTTCTCCATTCTCATTATTTATATTATAGTTACTTTTACCTTAATATTCTGTAGATATTATTCTAATGTTTATTCCAATTACTTTTGATGCTATTACTATGTGTCAATAAGTCAATTAAGAATGACAAAGTGAAAGTGCATATTTTATAGCGATGATGGGGCCCAGGATGAAGGATAAACAGCATTTATCTCCACAATTTTTCGTTAATTAAGATCGCACAAGAAGCAATTAGAAATTTATTAAACATTTTTATGTAAATTTTTCTTGGGCCGTCGTGATTTCAAGAGAGAATATTTTTATGGCAGGATGACTCGTAACTATAAAGACTTGGTTTCTTAAGTATGTACAGTATCTACAATATGGAAATAGAATCTGCGAATGTAAGAATCAAAACTAAAGTAGTACAAAGTATGTAATAAAACATACAGTTTTGAATATAGTTCTAAAAAAATTTTTGAGATAAACTAACAAATATTAATTTCTTGTAATTTTGGATTTTGGCATATTAATCTGCCAATCGACGTTTTTCAAATTATAAACTAGTTAACATTATATTATACGTTGAGAAATTGATCTGTTAACTAGCTGATTTTCTAGTTTAAAATTTGTTCAACCACTTTATTACAAAGTAACCTTGTGTTTAAGCCCAAGTTTTTTATGGATGCAGTTACTATACATTCGCTCAATACTGGGGCGGCCCATGTTGTCCAACCAATAGACTTTGCTTTTTATTCAATGCTTAATTTTGACATAGTAATAGCAGCTTATAAATTATCAACGTGTTTATAGTAATGAGAATAACTGCCGTCGTAATAATTAAAATACCCGGAAATTGGTCGTTAAGATTACTTGACAACGTATTTGGTATGCAAACTAGTTTACTTTGAACTTTTTGTTTTTGTCTTGTGTTTACTATGGAAATGCCAATAAGATGATTATGTTTTCAAAAATACAAAGGTGGTCGGAAGCCACAACACATAATAAACGGTTTTACAGTCGATAGACAAAAATCTCCGGGCAGTCATACTTAGATTTTCTATAAAATTTTTGTGACGCGCACTGTAAAAAATTATTTACCATAACAAGAGACTTTGTTTGCCTAATATAAATATTCCGGTCATGAGTTTAGGCCGGTAGGTATTTATAACTCCCGGTTCTAGTTCGTCACTAAAAACAAAACATTTCGGATAGCTTAATGCTTATAGGTTGGCGTCTTAGTACTACACGATTTACACATTACATTTTTCTGAGTATATATTTGTAACGGGACCCGTTCATTTCCCCGACACTCACTTCCCCGAAAATCACTTCCCCGACAATTATTTCCCGAAAAATATTCCAGCACTAGTCGTTAATGTTTGTCAAAACGTCTAAATTTGCCCACCAGAGTTATTTTATCTAGCACAAAAAAGATAACTTCGAGATAATTTTCGGAAAGTGATTGTCGGGGAAATGAACCTGACCCATTTATAACATCTCGGACAAAAATTATGCGAAAATGTGTCATTTTTAATTAAAAAGGTGTGTAATTGTGAGGCTCCAAATTGACTGGCACAAGTGGGGCAAATGGGCACATTTTTCCAAAATTGCCTCGGTTTGCCCTTGTACGCCACCATTTGATGACCTCACAATTATACACACGTACTCATGGCATCTATATTTTTGTAACATCTCGGACAGATTTCGTATCATTCATATTAATATATTCAGACGTACTGAAATGTGTTATTTTATATTTAACAAGCATATATGTCATCCGTTTTTACGGCATTGGATTTTGAATTTTCAAATGATAGAAAGGCATTACTTGAAAATGCCATATTTAAAATGAACTCTATAAAATGTTACAGCATGGCTGAAATGTTATTATTATGTTGAGTGGATACATTTCGGATGCTACATGCTGAAATTTGTCAGATTTAATGATGGTAGTTTTGGACTACTTCTACCTGTGTCGAAAACTCGTAAAGTTCTTCAGATTTTGCAATTCATGCTAAGTGATACAATCTAGCGATATGGACAACATTAATATGTTGCCTGTCTTCCACCGACAAACTGCTTGGATAAATCAAAACAATATTACAGTAACATGTAAATATTATAAAGAGTATGTCAAAAAGTGCATTACGAGCGACCAAATTTTTATAAACGTGACATCAACTTAAACTAAAATTTCATACCCAATTATTATGCAAGTTTTAGGTACAAAACTGTCCAGAGACTTTTGTCTACCCATTGTATTTCAAAATTTCGGGTTAATATTTATTAGTGCAAAAATCTAAAAGTAGAAATTTTCACTTTTTTGGTAATCAATTATCATTTGTCTTTAGTAAATGGATTTGGTTAGGCTAAATTGAATTTCAAAGTATGTAAGCAAACACAATGATAATGACAATTCATTGTTTTTATAGATCTATAACATTCGATGGCTTGTTTGAATTGCTTTATAATAGATATATTATTTCCAAAAATAGGGGGTATGGTTATGCAGGAAAAGGTATCTTCACATGATACCCGAGTACCCCTGCTTGAACAATTCCGGTCATGCGATAGTTTTCTTGGTTATCAAAAAAAAGCCAATCAAAGGGAAAACAAATATCATTGTTTTTGTGGCTGAATGAGGAGTAACGGAAAAGACAAAGGAATTCCAAACCCGGTTAAACCCCGCTTTGTTAAAGCAAGTAGTAAATAGCAATTGTTGAGAACAAGTTAACCCGATTAAAACCACTCGCATCCGCAAAGTAACAACCAAAGTACTATATATATCCAGTAATGGCGTTGGTTTGTCCTCCCCCTCTCTCGCTTACCTAAAAAAAAAGGATCCTCCAATTCTGCCAAGATGGTATCGAATATGTTTCAGAATTATGTGTCGTTACACCGATTTGAAAGAGAAGGTCGTCTGATTCTTGTGTGCATGTGAAATCTTACGGAAAAAGGTGAAAGGTGACATTGACCTATTTTTACAGAGAGAGAGAGACTTGTATATGTTCATGCAAGCATCGGAAGCGTAATTTTTATGGTTTGCAAGTTGATGCACAAGATGTATTGGTCGGCTGGGGAGCATAAAGTAGCTAATCGCTGTACGCCCGGAGGTTAACAAATGTTTTTCATGATGCAATGCAAAAAGTAACTAAGTAAAATCTTTGTCTTTTTCTAAATGATCTTCAAATCCCTTGTCCTTGTCCTTCTACTCCCCTCCCCTTGTCTTTTTGTCTTTGTTTCGACATTATTCTTGCAATCGATTACAGCATGTCGATGTAATTCGCCGTGAAAAAAGTCCGAATCACACTGTCCTTTTTTTTTTTTGCCGAGATATCGCTGAATTGGAGCTTTAAAACTCTTTCAAAGTATATAAATGCTCTTTGATAGTTTGTAATTAATGTACAACAAAAACGCTAATTCAACGATCATTTTCTCTCTTGAAACTGGAGAAGTAAATCCAATGAGTGCTGTGTCACTTGCGGTGTCAGATTTTGATTGGATGCAATCTTCTTAGGTGTACGCATTCATGTGAAATCGTTAAACCCCGCACTCGTACTAACCGTAACGAGCAGTACTACAAACAATTTCATGTTCCCCGTATCAATGATTTTCGCGCTATGGTATTTTGATGCACTTTTGACACGAGTCAGTTTGGAACGGTGGACGATACTTAAGTGGTATTAATTATCAGTTAAATTATTTCCAGAAGGGGAAGAGGAGAATCCACATAAGCGTGAATCGATATACGACACCTCGTGAGTGATGGCCATCGTTTTTTGCAGAGATTTAGTCGCATTTTTTATTTTTTTTTTCTTCTTTTCTTATGTAGTCGGTGGTACATAATATATAAGTTAGGAAGAGAGAAAATCAAAGGAATAATGTACAGAGGAAAAGGAGGAGAATAGTGAAGAAAAATAAAAACAAAAAATATGAAATAAACTATACATTAAAAAAAAAGAAAAAGGAAAAGATAAACTGTATCTCAAATCTAATTGTATATACGGTAAACGAGGGAAGAACAAAAGACGTAACTTTGTCTCCCAAAAAATCAATCGATGATTACAATATTTAAGAAGACAACAAAAACAAAAAGACATGTGGTTTTAATATTTAAACAAACGAATTGCTAGAAAGAGAACGCAGCAATAGAAGTAAATCGTAATGATAACGATAAAGGAATTCTGCATAATAGAAGACTTCAAAAGCAGGTATATACAGCTTATTGGGTTTCTTGTTGCTTCGCTCGCGTAGGGTTTTAACCTTCTTCACAAGATCTTGTAAAATTTCTGGAAAGGTAACAAAAAGACAAGGAATTACCTCGTTGACAAGAAGGTTTACCCTACCCGGCTAGAGCAAAGAAAAGAGAAAGTAAAGAAAAGGGAGAGCGATTTCAAATAAAGGGAGTTTTTGAAATAATAATAAAAAGGAAAAAGGAAAAAGGAAAATACGTGGTAAATTTTTTTAGTTTGTTTTTTATAAATTACATACAAATTTACATATTCTTTATATTTATGTTTTTGTTGGTATATAACCTCACCAAAAAAATATATGAGAGGTAAATATAATATATAACCGACATAGGTAATAAGTCAAAGGGGAAAGAAACTATAGTTTACATATTATAGAACAAGAAAAGAGAAATTTGCATTGGCGGTTGTTTGTTCCTTTGACGCGCACCGACAAGTGTGTGTGTGTATAATTGTGTAATGTAGCAAATAGAAAGTAAAAAGAAAATCCGTATAGGTATAATATAATATAAAAATATATAGTCTTATATAGTCTTTTTGTCGTAAAAGAAAAATCGTAATATGTATAAAAAGAGAAAGAAGAGAAAGTCTAGCTGACCCTCAATTCTCTCTTGGAAGAAATCTTTAAAATATAATATATCTGTATTTTTGAAAGACAAAAAAGGAGATTATCCGTCTTTTGTCTTTCTTTTCTTTGTTTGCTTTTGTTGTCTTCTATATATAAAGTAAGTGGAGGAAGGAAGGAAAGAAACCACGAGTGGTCTTACCGTTCCAAATCATATATTATGTACAAAAAATTCACCCATGGGTATATAAAATACGTACAGGAAAAAATAATACAATCTATCAGTTTTAAAAAAACTGATATCGTGTTTTTCCCGACAATAACGAAATTTTTACGAAAGAAAACAACCGTAAAGGAAAAAACGTGTATTGTGGAAGGGGGGAACACAATAGAGTAAAAAAGAGAAAAAGTAAAAGTAAAAAGAAAAAGTATTTATAGAAGAAAGGAAAAAATAGACGTTTGAAAATTTAAAGAGAAAATAGAAATATAAAAAGTTTCTTAAGCGATATCACAAGGCAATAAATGTCTTAGTGATGTTATGTCTATAGGTGTAGGAAAGTGGAGAAAGAGTACCCCGGGTACGACAAGTTTTTTTTACATCGAGGACTTTCTCTTGTTACGGAGATGCTGGGACTTTTTGTTTTTGTGAATGCGGGTGCATTTAGTACCACTAACTCGCCGAAGACCATGATCCGACGAACTGTCTTCTGTAAGAAAAAATTTTTTAATGAGAATTACACCAAAAAAAAAAAGAGAGAGACTTGCGTGTATACGTGTTTTGTTTTTTTCACTTACCAGTAGAATTCTCCTCGTAATTATAAACGTCAATCTGGTTCTGACGTCCTGGTGTGATGGCATTCCCATTAGTAAAGTCAGCTTCTAATAAATGCGGTAGGTGACGTCTCCTCGCGTTTATAAACCAATTTGATATTTGCTGCAAATTGAGTTTTGTTTCTTTGGCCAATGCGAGCTTCTCCTCCTCCGTAGGATAAGGATGTTTTTTGTGCTTGGCCAGCCAAGACTTCAACAAGGCAGTTGTGGTCTTTGGTAAATTACCGCGACGTCGTTTGGTAGGCCTGGGCACGGCAGCGGCTTCGCATGTGGATTCTGGACGATAAAGAGACGGAGGGGATGCTGGAGATGCCGGAGAAATTGACGAGACAGCTGGATTGAGGTAGGACTGCGAAAGGTGGAGGTGGTACTGACGACGGCACGCCGCTTCATATTTTTCATGTTCTAGTGACAAGACGAGTAATTTATTAAGTTAAATTGTTCGATCAAACGGTCAATATTTACGACATGTATATATTTTTATGTATATTTTTTTCCGATCTGTAATATTTACCTCTTGTCGACTCGAATACCTTTCTCCAGAATTGACTATTCTCGTTCAGCATATCTTCAATACGCTTTTTGCTATCCTTTAGTTTCTTACTGTGTTGATCACTTGTATCGGTATAATGTGTGGACACGTCCGTTCGACGTTCATACTCGTGGAAAAGAATGACTGGGCTGAATACTCGTAGCTAGAAATGATAATAATTAAAAAAGGGTTGAGATTGTATTCACGCACGCATTGATCGAAAAAAGGGCACGGGTTTACACACATGTGTTGTGTAGTGTATTGAATTGTTGTGTATTATACGTGTGTGTATTATACGTGTGTGTATTATACGTTACGTGTGTATTATACGTTACGTGTGTGTAATACTAATTTGTAATTCCTATTCTAATACTAATCCTAATGCTAATCGTAACCTAAGCTAATCGTATAATTCTAAATCGTTGTCTAAATTCGACTATATCATCCAATGTCCATGACAATTAATGTCTGAATCCTCCCCACCATTGCCCCAAGTCATCGTTTCGCATATCTGACCATTAAAATGCAGTTTCTCGAGACATTTGTGTTGATTTAAAAGCAAAGGTTGACTGCTTACCTTCCTCCTCGCGGCAGCATGTGTTGTGTACATGGTTAGAATTAAGAGATTTGTAGTATAAAACAGACAATAGAGTGTGTAATGCGTATATGAGTGGCAAGACAGAAGCTTCGCTTAATGTATAAGAGTCGTTAAGAATGTGTTTAGGTTGCTTTGAGGATGGGAAGGTAGATAAAAGGGCGAATATTGCGTGGAGAGTAAGGATGAGGAACGGGAGAGGGAGTTATAAGTATTGCCTCGTCCTAAGGAGATGGCACTCAAAGAACTAAAAAGCGTAGAAAAAAATTCTCTGAGCGTTGCTTGAAAGTTGGTGAAGAGATTAGTCGCTTAAAGAGACTGTGAGTTTTCGCCCTTAGAATTTATGTTTGTTGGAGGAAAAAAAAATCGAGTAGAGATTACATTTAATTACAATATATCGGTTGTTTAAAATGTGTTACGATACTGCATAATAATATAAATAATTATAATGTATGTAGTGCATTTCCATTATATTGTTGCATTATATATGAATTGAATTGTAACACTGTTGCTGCATTATTCGAATTCTGAAAAAAAAAAAAGAGACAAGAAAGACTATAATATGTATAATACGAAATTATGTATAATATTTACAAACATTGTAAGAGTATTCTCTCAGTATACCAACGACTAAAGTAAAATATACATCACAAGTAAAGTAAGTTGTTTATTTTAGTTTTTTTTTTGTTGGCCCCAAGACAAAGATAGTTACACGTAGAATGAGCGAATCATCAGACTACAGCGATATATTCAAAGGATATTGATGCAGATGTTGCATATAAATAGTTGTTTGTATAATAGTAAATATGCTACGACATACAATTATCCGAGTTATTGAAGTTTATATTGTACAAATATATTGCCTGTGTTATTGTTATTTACATTGTCAATGCGATCGGTATTTTTGATCATATGGAGAATAGTATGTGTGTGAGAATTATGGGGAAAAAGTATTAAGTGGGGTACGCCCATTTGCTCCTTTTTTTGTCATACATATAAATAAGTAAATAAATAATGAACATAGCTTATAGTATGTTGAGAGCAAAAAGTCTATCTCTTCCTTGT
The DNA here is from genome assembly GCA_910592345.1 of Paraglomus brasilianum. Classification (NCBI taxonomy): domain Eukaryota; kingdom Fungi; phylum Glomeromycota; class Glomeromycetes; order Paraglomerales; family Paraglomeraceae; genus Paraglomus; species Paraglomus brasilianum. Next base: position 8,353 of record CAJVPI010000533.1, read on the forward strand.
TCTTTAGTTTTGGAAGGGACCTATTCTAAAACGTATAATAGGACATGAGACCAAAAACCCGTTCATCTTGTTAGCAAGTAAATATCGGTTGTATTATTGTGTGTGTATTACTGTGTGTATTATTGTGTGTATTATTTATACAACGCTTATAGTATACTATATATACTATATATTATATATTATACTGTATATTACAACCAACCTCTGCCGCTCATCATTCCCCTATCATCCATCATCATTATCATAGTCATCATAATAGTAATGTCGTCATCACAGACGTCGTCCATCTCGTCATTGCTGTCGTCAGCACCCCTCACCCTCCCCACCACTGGCAAATGATTTTCAAACTACGATCATTGGCTACTCGATTTCCTAGTTCTTTCTCTTTTGCACTGACCTGCTTTATTTACTAGATTTGTACAAACGATGATGCTATACATGTAATATCTATATATTTATATACATATATTGTTTATGTTTATATCTCTATTACTTTATTCTCTGCCACGTTATACCTCAAAGTACTATTCACCTGGAATTACTAATGTCACGAACGTATAAACAATGGTACAACTGGATGGAGAGGGGGATAATGTCAAACAGCTGTCAAAGCAAATAGTAAATTAGATTTAGCATTTTTCCTAAAACTACAAGGATCTCGAAATATTGTAGATGAGAGTGGTACAAATACAGTGTGTTTAACTTAAATGCAATGCCAAAGTTTATTAACAAACATCCCCTACAAGGGATGGGAGATGAAAGGGTATATTTAGCTGCGTAAACATATCCAGATCACAAAACAGATCAAAAAGACTTGTAATGAATTGAAATATTTGACAAAATCATCATCTTGTGTGCGATTATCTTTAATTTGTCGACCAATCGATTTTATGGACAATCGATTCATTAATTTATACTGTACTCCAAACAAAAACAATGACAAACAATACATCCATTCTTTCTCTCTCTCTTTTTTTTTTTTTTTGACAGCCGAAATATAAATAACAACTTAATGTCAATGACGTCAGTTTTAATAATGATATCGGATTACTTGGTAACCTTATGGCGTAGAATTCCATATCTGTGTGTATATACGGCTGTGTCACCTATAGATTATCTACCAATTATATGTTACACGCATAAAGTTAATGCTATTATAATATTACAGAAAGTTGCATAATAAATATAATATTGTTGCGTCTGCATAATTGCATAATATATATAATATATAAATATATACACCCACACTTTTTTTCTCTTTCCCCTTTTTACCCCACCCATTTCACCCCCGCACTCTTCCAACCCCTCCCCCTCATGTCCCCCCCCGTTTGCCTACTCTAAATAAACGATTAATGTGAATGCCCAAAGACGATCCTTTAATCTTTTTGAGTCAAAGTACACCTTTTTTTTCTTTCTTTATCATTTTATATTGGCTTCTTTAAGCCACTTTCCCATCACAAGATCAAGATATGCAAGTTTCGAATTAAGTTTCACATTGTCATTGTCACCGACCTTGCAAATGTTTAGGGGCATGCAACATTACAGTGTTATGATATAAATTATTCCTAGCGTAACGACTAGTGTAACATTGATGAAAATAGACTCGGTCATAAGAATAATTTTAATTGCTACGGACGTGCTGAGTGTGTCTTGGTCGGTTTAGGAAGCATAATTAGTTTCCCCAATAAGCATTATTGCATCATCCCAGATGATATTTTTTCGTAATACTATTATTTTATTCCTTATGACTTTTTTGCATGATCGACCGAAAGCATCTCCCCTCAGCCACATTATGCACGAGCGGTTGTACTACTTTTACGCTTCTCCGTTGTCCTTTATACGATATGACTCCTGCTTATTTTCAAGGAGAAAGGGTTAGGTTAAGTTGGTTCAGTTGGACGTTAATTGGTCGAGTCATTCGGTGAGTTGGGTTGGTTGAGCACAAGTTTCATAAAGTATATTTATCTATCCATCACAGCGAGTGCCTCTATCTTGCTTAGATCGCCTACCATATAGTTTATCCATATTGACCATCACTAGTTAATTATATTGTTAATACTACCAAATAGGTAATAATATAACGGTAGCAATATATTGTTATCAATATACTTATCTGTTGATCCAGGATTATCTTACTGATAATAGCGAATCATTTATGCAGGGAAGAATATATATGCACGAGCTTAAATACATCATGCATATCTCGGAAAAAATTTTTTTTCCTCCAATCTATTATTCTAAATGATAGATAACCCTTTGCCATCTACGTTATCTTTAATCAACCTCTCGGATCGATATTAATAGTTACCAGATTGCCATTGTTCATTGACGCAGCAACAGAAGAGGCGGGGGAAGGCGGGGGAAGAGGGGGAAGGGGGGGGGGGAAGTGGCATTTTCTAATAGGAACGAACGACAATCAGTATCACAGGAACCAAAATTCCATTAAACAAAGCAAGTAAAAAGTAATTAATTAATGCAAAGGCAGCGTCATCAGTTTGAATCGATGCAGTGTTCCATTTATTTGTATAAATAGTTTTATTTTAACGGAAATGTTTTTACAACAAAGAATGCGGGGTTAAGGAAACACCAACTTGGATATACCCAGGGAATGAGAGAAACAAGTACGATTCAATTGCATCGACCAGTTTCAAACATAAATAATAAACTCGGATCAACATACTAATTTGTATTATATTATCTCTTTTCTTTTCGGTGAAAATGTTCCCCGCAATCTTTTACATTGCATTGTTCTTGCAATATAGTGTTTATTGGTTATTGAAAGCCTTTTTAGTCTGTAGACGAGGAGCGATACACTAGTTTGGTAAATCAGTCGGTGAGCTCGCCGTTTGAGTTTGATCATCGAATCGACAAGCGGAAAAAAAAAGAAGGAAAAAAAAAGATCAAATCTTTTCATCACATTTACTACATCGCAGTATATGGATATTGTACCGTATGTCCTTGGCTTTAGAATCCATAATTTAACAGCTTATTCGTCCACGTATGAAATCATTTCCGGACTTGTTGTCCGGTTCATTGCACAGCATTTTTATCGTTTTGTCCTTTTCCCCCACAGCTGATCATGTATGTACTCGCGCTCTTGCAGGGCAGGAGAATATGTTGCTTCACATAATACAGCTTATCCTACTTTCCCCAGCTTTCTCGAGCATGAAGAGGTAATGCAAATTGCAAATCTGAACAAGTTTCTTCTATTCTTTTTTTTCTTTTTTTTCTCCGCTTTAACGGCGCTTGTGCATACATTTGCTTAGACTGAAATTAGAAAGAGCAAATAAATATATAAATAATAAAACAGTAATATGTAACAATGATGCGGGCAATTTTATCAGTTGCAGATGCTGCTGTGCAATACTTGTTTAACAATTATAATGGTTTTTTTTTTTTCTTCTTTTTTTATAATCGGAACTTGTGTAATTTACGATTGAAATGCAAGCAGATAAGATATGCGTACACTATCTGACCGACTAATTGATTAAATAATGTACACAAGTGCAATAAAGTTGAGATATATAAATATATACTAAATTAGTTACTTGTAAACTGACTGGCTGAAGAACTGGCTGAAGAACTGGCTGAAGAACTGGCTGGCTAACTGGTTGACAAACTGGCTGGTAGGCTGACTGGTAGGCTGGCTGGTAGGCTGGCTAACTGGCCGGATAGAATGGCTAATTAACGAAATACTTACTGTACAATACATACAATAGTGCATATAGTGCATATAGTCCATACCCTCTTTTTTTTTTTCATCAAAAGTGACGTCATTTATTACTGCACATCGTACATTAGCTTTATTACTCGGAAAAATAATCTGCGAAGATCATTGTTTGTGGGGGAGGCGAAGCAAAACGGTAAGTTAAAAGTGAGAACAGGGAGGAGGCGACAGTTGTTAGTGGTGTATATATGAATTGATGGAGTACAGTATAACCAATATGTAAGTATTAGGGTTGATACGACAAACGTGTTGAACAAATAGTTAGGTCAACGTGGACAGTTAATGTTTATATGATGAGGTGCGCAGTAATAAAGTATAGATTATATACAATATGTAAGAGATGAGTGTGAATGAAGGATTGTATTGGTATGTGTGCGTCCGTGTATGTATGTGCGTGCGTGCGTGTGTTATGTTGTATGTTATTGTGCGTATTATGTATGTGCGTTGTGTATGTAAATGAAGACTTTGTATTGTGTGTGTTAGGATATGATATGTATGTGTTATATGTGTGTATTATATTGTATGTGTTATATGTGTGTATTATATGTATGTGCTATATGTGTGTGTTATATGTATGTGTTATATGTGTGTGTTAGGATTTGTTCTTTTGATTGATTAATTTAGATATCAAAAAAGTTGTACTGCGGCACATTCTCTCTTTGTATAGATTTACAGATCATACCACGGGGAATCTCTAGCAAACAATTGAAGTCAATTACATACAATATGATATATAATTAATGACAAGCACACAATAACGACAACAACATCATTGTTTATTACTATGTCATACATCATCTTGTTGCATTATTATTCTCATTTGCCAATTGTTATCAATCATCATTGTTGTTGTTTAGTGTAGCATATTTCTGGAAATTTGACAGTTTGACAGCAAAAAAACATTAGGCACGATAAATTGTTGTGTTGCTTAAGAGGGCGTCTGATAAAAAAAAACTGTTGGGTGGCGTACAACCAAGAAACGAAACAAATAAAGATAAATAAAATACATTACTACAATGACTTTTACTGTATAGTTTACATTCCACTTTAGTCTAGGCTTTGTCTTACAATGGGACGCCCAGTTCACAGGAAATCCTTTCTCCACACTTTCCACTGTCAACGCTCGAACCTCCCCCTCCTCCCCCCTTTTCCTCACAAACACATCAAAGACCGATTGTATATGAATTAGAGGTCATTCCCCACATCTTTGTAGATCTCTCGAATAGATCTTCAAATACTAACTAAACCCACGGGTAAGGAACAGAGATCAATAAGCCAAGGAAAAAAAAAGAAAAAAAGGGAATAAGGAAAAAGAATGCAAAGCGATCATCGATAAGAATTTTATTATTTACTTCACACGCCCCAGTTTAGCGTCGATGTGTGTGGGTTTTCTTTTTCTTTTTTTTCCTTTTTTTTTTTCCTTCTTTCTTTCCTTCCTTCTTTCCTTTCTTTTCATAACTGCATAATTTTTTTCAGAGATGAGATGTGAGACGCTTTCGTGTACCCCCACATCTTTTTTTTTGCATGCCATTATAATTATATGTCGGGCGTTATCTTGTCGATTTAAAGTAATCAATCAATAATTGTATCTACAATGTGTTGTTTGCAGCATTATTTTGTATCATATCAAAGATAAACAACCTTATGCCCAAGCCTTGACAAATCTTCCTTAAACAGGCATATCAAAACTTACTTTAACCCCACGAAAATTTTACGGCTACACAGAAAAAAAAAAGAAAGCCAAAGTAACCCGTTGTATAAGATGGTTATTTTATTCTGGTCATATGATGACTATCGTTCTAATATTACTATTAGCGGCCAAGTTCCGTATTCTTCGATTATCGTATTCCTCTACTCTAACCCATTCCCGTCAAGTGGAAACAGCAGACTTTTTCTTTTTTTTTCCATAACAACGCCTCGTTTCAAAAAGAGAAGCCATTTTTTCTTTTGTTTATTCGTGGCTTACCTTATTGCAAATCTAGATGATCACATGATAAGAAATTATGTTTATTGAGATGGTGGATTTTTTCGATGGATGGCTGTGTGGTGTGTGTTTCAAAATAACAGATCCCATCAACAATGTTATTCGATTCCAATATTATGTGTTAAAGCCCAAGTCGCTTATGCGCCGCTTTTTACCCTTCACACTGCATTCTTACGCTCTTTCTTATTGTGCCCTCGAGATTGTTTCGTTGAGATGTCAATTGTCCTCTGCAGTTCCTATTTACTAAATATGGCCCCGCCCAATCGATTTATTCACACAAGGGAATAAGGAGTGAAATGAAAATCATTTGTTTGGAGTACGAGAGTTATTGTGAAAACTATGCCTATACTATTACTATTACTATGGCATACAAAATACAATTTTCATACATGGTAAGCAAATATTATTACGAGTAATAGTAAACAAGATTAACAAGATTGTTAGATCATGTGACATGAAGATGCCCAACTTTTTTTTTCCCCCCTCCCCCTCTGTATCTGTTGCCCGCCCTTAACCACGAATTCGATCGATCGGATCGACCCCCCGCTCTCCCTCGCCCTCCTAAAAAACATAAACATTTGACAGAATACTCTATTTGCAATCTTCCGATTCCAACCCCAACCCCAACCCCACCCTTCTATCCCTTTCTTTGCGCTGCCAACTTCTTTTCTAATTCCATTAGCGCTTTCAAACTCGGATCAACGTCATCTTGCGGCATATCCGGCTGCTGTTTTGCAAGAATGGGAGGTAGTGGTTTGCCTTCACGTAAGAGGCGATCTCGCATGTCGTTAATCTTTGCCTTCCACTCTTCCAGTTCTTCTTGATATATATCCAATACACTGTGTGGGAAACAAATAACGAGCGTACTGGTTACATCACAGCACAGGAAATGGTAATTGTGCAGTGCAATGACTAGGGTATATAACTTGAGCTGTCTTGGGCATATTAAAAGGATTCATTGCTTACCAATGTGCACATCCGCTGAGTCACCGTAACCGACAGACATGATAAAATTATCAGTAACTGCAATCTTTACGTTTGATTCGGAAGCAACCCTACCTACCTCATGCAACAGTTATCGGGGAACTTGGGTTCTGCCGGTACTATTTCCCCGTCGACAGTGATGCATTCTTTGCTCTCTTCATTCAAGGTATTCTCGGACGGAGTGTCTATGGCTATAGAAGTGGGAGGATATTCCTGAGATTCTGCTTGAGATGATGGTGATGACGACGACGGCGACGACGACGACGACGACGATGACGATGACTGGTTGGCACGAATCCTTAATCAGTTGATTTATTGGTGATCGATATATTATTATCCGAATTGGTTACCTGTTCTCGCTTTAGTGTTGAATATCCACCATACCGATTACTATTGTGAAAGTGACCAAGACGCCGCTGTCTGTATTCCCTCAGGATGGAATATCCTCTGTAATGACACCTACGTCGATTGTCTATTATAATAACGGGTGATCTTCTAAAGAACATCTTCTTTTTCGGCAATAACCACCATCCACCATGAGCTTTTCACAACAAAATTGTTCCAACATCGATTGTGTGACGACTTTATGGTTTGTATCGATCACATGATCATACTGACATGACATAAGCGACCATCATTGACTCCAAGTCAAAACGTACCGCAAAAGAAAATAAATTCAATGCTGTCAATACAAACCTGCAAGTACTAGCACAATCTGTCAAATAAAAAGAAAGGTTTGACATTTAATCGTATACGTCCACCGATAAGCAAAAACTTTATGACGCGTCAAGTGTCAAAGCATCTCGCCCAGCATAATTATGCTTTGGCTGTATCAGCTCCGCCAGTATTTAATCACTTATCCACTGTTACAAGAGTGCTGTTATTTGCAATTAAAATTAATGATCTTGGTAGTCAAATAGATTTATTCATAGATATGAGAAAATATTACGCACAAAAGCAGGGAACTACCACAACTAAAAACCGCTGAAAATATGCATAAAGATCGAGAATATTGTCTAGTGGTTGTCGGTACAAAAATAAAAGTTGCTACAATAGTTGATACACTATGGACACATTCGTTATACGAAATAACGAGATTTAATAATTAAATCGGTATAACCAGAAAATTTTAATAGGGATTTTTGTGATGGCAAATTTCATCGTTGGCATGCCGGATATCGTTGTATCCGGTCGTCATTATATCGAAGCTTGGCTGTAGATCCCATAGCGTTCATTTAATTTATGTAGTATCTCCGGATCAAAATTATTAGTATAAACATCCCATTCGGGGCCCAGAGTCCGTTTGAATTCTGTTAAAATCTGTCAATTGGAAGAGAGCAAGTAAATGGGCAAGGTTAATACACACACACAAGCAAAACACACGTATAATAAAAATTCCATACAACCTAATATACTTACATTACTGAAAGAAGCATTCAATTCTGGTGATGGATTCTGCCAGCTACAAACTGCTTGGCAGAACTCGTAAAATGACTAGAATACGAAAATCAATGCATTTAATAACGGACACTGAACAGATTAGACTGGCATGTAATATATTTATAATCTAACCTTGGCAATTCCAGGAGGATAAACTTTAATCATTTCTATAAGACCTTGGAAGGCAGTCTCCTTTTCTTCATTATCTCGAATTTGTTTTAGCACTCGGCATCTACAACGTAGAGTTAATAATATTAATCACTTGCTTCTCTCTAATGTCGTAGCAAAACTTCAAATGAATAAATGGTATTTACAAATCCTCAACAAAATGTTCCATTGACATAGCCAGCTGCGGACATGCTCTACCCAACCTTCCAGTTGTGATAGCAGCATTTTCAGCCAAAGTTCGAGATGTGTTCGTGTTTTTTAACAAAGGAACAAGGCGTTCTAGCAGAGGATTGATATATGGTTCCATATCTGGACCTAAAAACAAAGATAACATTAACAAATCAGTATAAACAGTACTGCTCATATCAACAATTCCAATGCTTCTTACACACTCACCAGCCTTTAGAGCGATTTCACCAGCTGCCCATGCTGCATTATTACATACGCTCACGTGATCAGTATGGGGATCAACTTGTTTAATTAACTCGCTCATGTATTTGTCGAGATGTGGTCGAATGTAATGGAAACATGCAATGGCAAGATCACCGAGGAGTGCATAGGCTGATTGTCGTACATCGTCAACTGGATCCTGAGTAGATTATTTTTTTGATTCGTTCGTTATTCTTATTTAACTTCAGTTAGAACGTCGAGGAATAGCGAGGAGAAGGAAGGAGGAAGGTGAGCAGGCGGAGCGGGTGATAGGTAGAGTGAGATAAACACCATCCATGCAATTCAATGCATTATGTTCATTACATATCCACTCTTATTGTACAATTTCATCCACGCCTTACATCCCCGTATCACCTTCAATCTTCATATCACCTTTTGCATCCCCTCCCTATTCTCCTCATTCTTCCCGTTATATTCACCACGCCATCACCAACACTACTTACGACTATACAGAATCCAAGCATATTTATCAACGATGGGTTACTGTTTGCCACTAGCGGATCAATGTGACTGCCAAGTCCCTGAGCCAACCCACTGAGTAAATCGAGTGCGACAATCATAAATTCTTTTTCGGGCAAATCGAGCGTTGGATTTTGCTGACATAACTGAGATTGGTACAGAGTGGACTCGATGAGTTTCAGACACCTCTCAAACACCGGAGGCGCATATTGTTCAAAGCCCAGGCCAAGAGCTGTTGTTACTGACGATAAGCACTGCAAGATAAATAAAAGAATCGAAAGGGTTAGAATGGCATGACAGTTGTCTGTTTTGATACTAGTAAACAAAATCAAATAACATGTAAAATACTTCTATTAAAAAGCAAACGCTTTAACAGTTACTCCATTGAACATTTCGCCTTAGTGGTCGATTATTAAAATCATTAACTTACTTCCAAGAGAGGGAATAAATCCTTTTCATCATCTTTCAATGAATGCCACTTTTCAATGAGTGGCGGCATTAGAATATCAATGTACTCTTGCTTATTCAACGCAGATTCAACCGAATCTGCCAAGGTACCAATCGCATCGTATAGAATAAGCAAATTCTTATGCTGATATTTGGAGAACGCGAATACCAAACTACTCAAAATCGGATTCAAGTACGGTATTAATTTTTCGCATGCCTCCTCTTCAAGAATTGCAAAAGCACTGCAAGCCGCTTCTTGGACGCGCTTATTATTGTCAAGTACTCTGCGTAACAGCTATAAACAATTGATGATTAATGTAAGTATATCATATATAGATAAGTAAAAGAAAACGCATGCAAATCTCTTCTCATACCCCGTCAAGAAGTGGTTCAAAGTATTTGTTCTCTTCGGGCGGAGGAGCATGAACGCACCATCGGCAATAACGGCCCAGAGTCCAGCACGTTATAGAACGAACAAGAGGCTAAAAAAATATAAGGTAACACGCATAAAGAGTACAGTATGAACATGGGATGAATACCACTAGAGCAAGGTTCCATTAACCAATTGTGAGAGAACACATACCTTGGGATCGGTGAGCGTTTGAATCAGATATGGAACCAGATTGGGCAAATGTGGTGTAACGCCATCCATGCACCCTTGAATTCAGCAACAAGAAACGTTATAATATCTGCATAATCGCCAACAATATCTCATTCTCATCCATCATATAAGCCATGCTCTCTCGCAACTCACCTTCTGAAACGGCACCAAGAGCCAATATACCACATTCTCTGTGTTTCCAATCTTGATGAAACAGTTGCTCTCTTAAGAAAGGCAACAAAATCTCAAGAAGTTCATTTCCGAATACAGTCGACATTACATCCAAAGCAGCCGCTGAGCATTTTCTCAAATTCCATTCCGAATATATATCCTCGTCCAAATCGTCATCATCATCATCGTCCTCTTCGTCACCTCCTCTTGTTACACCTTGCGCACTTGGACCACCCTCAGTCCCATTAGCATCGGCTGGACGATCGAAACCATGTAGCTTTGGACGATGGAAACGCGGTTTTATATCCTGTTCACTATCTGGTACATTGGTATCGTCTTCATCGCCACCAAGGGCTAAGAGGTCCATATCACTGTAAACCATACCTTTGAGCAAGACGGGCACAATACGAGGGAGGAAAGGTCGGAGAGCCTCAAGAAGATCTTGTTGTTCAGCAAATGCCAACCAGAATTCACATGCCTCCAACGCCACTTGTTCATCAGGATCTTGAGTGGAATATAACATATATTCAACCACGCTATTAATTTCAGGCATGAGCTTGTCGGGGCGAACTTCGAGTAACATCACCAGAGCCTGACAAACGTTCTTGCGAACTTCAGAGTTCTTATCGGTTGCACATTTAAAAAGAGCGCCTACAAAGGCGTCTATATGGATAAACAGTGACTGGGAGCGCATCAAAATAAACTGGTTGATGCATGATATGGCATAGACGCGGAGTTTTACGTGTGGCGACTCGAAAAACGTAATAATTTTGGGAATCATGTAATTTAATGGGCGCGTGCCGTGGATTTCTTGGTCTAATTCGCGAGCCGAGTCTTCGCATACTTTTTGTAATGCACCAAATGAGCCCTGTAGTGCAGGTAAAGAAAGTAAGGTGAGATGGTGAGGAAAGATAAACACGAGGAAAGATAAATACGAAAAAAGAAAAGAACTTAATTGGGATAATATATAATAATTGAATAAAAATATTCTGCTTCTTATAATATTATTAAAATCGATACCGAAACAAATATTTAAAAACCACATAGAATTTTGTTCACACCTTTCCTCTCAAAATTATCCAATTCAGTACGCTTCAACTCTAATGGCATTCAGTCTGAACATACAACCCCACAATCCTTAACGTCTCATCACCAACCTCAACTATATTGTAATCCTCAGAATCCAACAAACTTATCAAAGTAGGCAGCAATTCCGGCCATGACTCAAAACCACCTCTTGAAACGATCGTCGTAATGTCATTTCCTACAATACTTCTAATCATTGGATCCGGATCGCCCAGTCCTTTTATTAATAATGTTTTCACGTATAAAAATGTTTCCGGCAACAAATTCGGAAACATGTGACGGATATTGTTTTTAAGTAGTAGCCCAGCAATGGCACGAGTCGAAGTATCTTCTTGTTGTACTTGAGTGAGTATATAGACCAAGCATTTTGGGTAGTCAGGAACTTTGTTGTAGCCTTCAAGTCTCTATTTCGAAAAAGTAAAAATGGAAAGAGGCATCGACGGTGAAGGATAATATGACAATCGGGCATTGATTTATTCAGAGATGTTAATTAGCAAAAGACGATTGTGTAATACGCAACATGGGGAGATAGATCAGGGAGGCAAAACTGCGGGTCTATAGAATAACGCGCTTGATAGCAACGATACGACCGTGCATGTTACTATCCCACACTTCTTGTATCTCGTATACGTTACGAACATACGCAAATGCCTTTTCTCTTACGACATGAAAAGGATACTTCTTGTATCATATTATGAACTTGAGTGCTTGGAGAAACAGAGTTCTTCAGCAGCTGCAACAAGTCAGACAGCCCTTCTTGAGACGGTTGCCAATCCATGTCCTCTTGTGGTTTGTATAAGTTAGTGCGTCTATCTATTGAACGAATGAATGTTGTATCAAAATAGAGAGCCTTTATTCGAGCTCGTGGTCAGTCGGCTCGAAGCCTGGTAATAAAATATAAAGAAATAAAAAAAAATGAAGAAAATAGGGGTTCGCTGTTTCGTTAGTCCACGTGCTTTTTCCCCTCTGCTCGAAGAGATCGTTTTTTTTTTACTGGTGATATATAACGATAAGGCTTTTTTATAATAGAATGTCATACAAATATGCGTTCGTGTGACATGTCACAACCAAACCGGACAAAATGTGAACACAACGCCACAAACATATTTCAGGGGTTCGAATTTAAAACATTTTAAAAAGGCAGAGAACAGTCGGTTTCTTTTTCATCGATCGATCAATCAATTGAGAACGGACAAGAAGCAATATCCTTGATTTGACATTAGTAAAACGAGTCAGGATTGAGTTAAAATTGTCATTAATAAATTCAGTAAATGACTATGCAAGCTGAAATAAAGATTGTACGTAACCCTGACGTTTCGGGCTAATATTCTTCTTAAAAATTGTGTCCAAAGTCGACAGAATTGAAGTCAAGCAGCCAACTACGAGAATGCGGCGACTTGTATTAAACGGTGAGGGTTTAGTATGCGTAGATAAACGACTCAGGACTTCCAAAGAGTAGGTTACTAGGGTAATCTCCATAGCCGTCGGTTACCGTTAAAAGGCGTCAGCAACCGGGTTCGTTTAATCAAACCGCCATTGAATTTCCAACACTCGTAGAATTGCTACTGAAACAAAAAGAAACTCTACAAGCTAACATGGCAGTTAATTAGAATTCAACCTTTTTGAAAGAACAAGGCTCGCTTGCATTTGCTCAGTCAGACCCAGAACAGTAAGAATGAACACGGCCCGAACACAAGTCCGTTGATCCAAATGGTGGACAAGTATCGCAAGTCGATACCAATAAAACTAAATATTTTATGAGACATTCCGACATTCCGACATTCCGACGTTCCGACATGCACTTAGATAAACTGGGGGTTTGAAACCTTAAAAAAGTAGCTAATAATAATTCAACGTCCAATTTAGGGAAATTTACTCACTCCCCCCAATAGACTAGTGTGTTTTCCTCTGATCTACTCTCATGGAAAAAGATCGCCAGATTGATTCACCATAACTTTAGTTTTTGCGTGACTGGGAAGCTGTGTTATCTTCGTTGACATTTTTGTCAAAGCTCAATGCCCAAAGTCACTTGACGTGCATCATTACATGCAACCAATTGTGGGTGATAAAGCTCGGCCAATGAGCGTAAAGGATCTTGGCTTGGTGATCAGATAAAAAAATGTTCTTCCTTAGTATTAGTCGATTTGGATATTAAAGACATGGCATTCAGACTTGTTAACTCTACCATTGGAATCGCTCCAAGACTAAACCAGACGGTATTAGGCTTAAAAAGTGTTGGTAACGTTAGAGCAGTAACTATATTCCAAGTTGCTAGTTTTCATGCAAGTAAGTTAGTTATTCGAACGGTTTGAAAATTGTGTGATTGAAAAGTGTGTATATGCTTATTGACTGTATGATCAGTCGACATGGCAAAGAAATTATCATCATCACCTTTACTACCTTTTCGTTCCAGCTATATTCAGTCCTTTCCATCCAAAGTCTCACTATCGTACAATTTCTATTATAAATAGGTCGAGCTGCTGGTCTTCAGACCACAAAAGTTGTCAGAGATGGTGCGAGTAATGTATTTGAAACTGCTCGAATTCATAATCGATAATTTCGACTATGCGAGCATTATGATGTTATGCGCGTGAATCGATTTCCAATTCCACTTGCTTAGTTTACTCCCTCCCTTCACCTTTATATCCTCTTGCTCTCTCACTACCGCTTACAAGGCTTTATAAAAGGCTCGGTGAACGATGCAGCAGTTCTTCCGGCAAGGGACAAATTCTTCGGCTCCTACCACTGGTTTTTTGAACGTATGATCTCCATTAGCCTCATCCCTCTCACTGCAGCCTCTGTAGTTCAGGGTGCCCATCCGATCACTGACCTTCTTCTCGGCGTCGTGCTTCCCATTCACTGTCATGTTGGATTCGACGCCATCATTACCGATTATCTTCCTGCCAGAAAGACACCCACGTTGAACAAGTTGAGTACTTGGGGTTTAAGAGGTGCAACATTGCTTGTACTTATCGGGTGCTATCAGTTTAACACTAATGATGTTGGGATGACTGAATTGGTTAAGAGAGTCTGGCATGCTTAAAGTGAATCTGTTCAGACGCTTGCAGAGAGCCGATCGAGATTTTAAAATAGGACGATCACAATGAATCGAGTGGCAAAATGAAGATATGTAAAAATCATGTTATTAAATAGAATTGAAGGATTTTAGACATATTATTTATCATATATACATGTGGACGTTAAGTTGAGGGTCGAATAAACGATCACGGGTGAAGTATTTTTATGCGATTCACCCATGATTCTCGGATTTCAGTCATAAGGCCTAGATGGCGTAAAGTTGACCTAATATCGAACAGCGTGGCACTGGACTAACAGACAAAAGTTCCTCCCATATTTCTTGAGCAAATTCAACTTTGTATATAATGGCTTCACTGTGTTATTGGAGAGTTTGAATTAAGAAACATGGTAATATGCGCTGTTGTGATCATGCGGTGATCATCAGTTCACCAAGTTTAGACTGTACAAAAACCCAGGTTACTATGATGTGTGTTTGGCAACTCTTGTGATCAAAGGGGGATGCCCAGTAATATTGTCTTTGGAACAGGTGCTCTCCCCATGTCAATGTGCCGTAAGTTTCTTCTCTGGAGGGGGGGGGGGGGGGGATTTCCAATGACAATGATATTTTGCAGCAATTATTCAACAGCTAAGCGAATAATTACATTTTATCGACTTATTAGTAATAATAGTATCATCCAATATAATACCGAGCATTGAAACGATGATAGCCCAAGGTAGTTTATATCAATTGAGAGAATGACAGTAATTGTTCTAGGACGTGAGTGGTCGCGTAGCAGTTAATGTTTGGATGTGATTGGTTAATAAAATTATTTAGTTGCAGGGGATTAAGGTTAATTACTCTTAATATTAACATTTGTTCGAGATGTTAAGTCTATTCTGAATGTTAGCCTTAGACTTGTCCAATGAATTGACAGAGAAATTAGGTGGAAATGCACCTAAGTGAATAATCAATCAATGGCTTTGCTTTATTAATGATATTCCCCTTCGAACCAAGCCTACTACTTAGATTGTACATAATCGCCATGTACTTGCGCCAACACACAATCAGTGGAACTGCAACATTTGTTATCGGAACAAAAAGCCACACCCAATGATTCAGTCAAAAAAATTTTGCTTGGTGTTCCTACAGTGATCTCTTGAGATTTAATTGAAGAGACATTTACAAGAAAGAGTTCAGCATATTGTAAAGTGTGAATAGAAATTCAACAAATATTCTACTGAAAAGAACTTTACAGTTACTGTGACTTTCGACCTTATCTCGCCGCGCGGTTTATATGGAAATTGGCACGTAATACATAGATTATGCACGGATCTTGTGTAGTGTTACATGTGTTACTTGACGAAAGGTAAATGGGGCAAACTGCAGCAAAAAACCAGTACAATATTTTAGATCGAGTTACGTTATTCCAAGCCATATACCAATACACGCTAGAGCTAGTTTTACCATCTACCTAGATACATGAGAGGTGAAATAAAGAAGACGATATCTGCGTGTAATGGCTAATAGAGATTTGGGCATATAAATTATCTTGTGCTTGAGGACGAAATTACAAACGAGGTTATTGAATGTCAGTAATGTTTGACTGAAAATTAGCCGAGCTGTATCTCAATTCAACAAAACAATGATAAATTGTGATAGTTGTTCCAGTTCACTTCTTTGTCAGATAGTGCATGCTACACAACAAATCACATAATGTCACAGTAACAGTATGATTTCAAGGCTCGTAATTATAATTATAAATAACTATTTAATAATGCGAATTGGATTAGGTTAAGTACCCAAAATTAGTAATATTATTTATCCAAAAAAACTTTGAGGCAGCATTTTGCCAAGAATTTTGTGTGACATTTTTGCAATATACAGTGGACCCTCCCTAAGTGCATGATCCCTAAGTGCATTATCTCTCTAAGTGCAGGAAATAATCTGGTCCGCATTGGTACCTATGGGATAAGTGCAAGTTCTCCCTATTCTATAAGTGCATGATATTTGTTGGCCCTTATATGTAAAAATTCTCCATAAGTGCACGATTCAATAAACAGCCAATCAAATTTATAGATCATTTTCATTTAAGTACTGTTGATCAATCACAAAAAATTAAAAGAACTATATTAATATGCAAAAATTACTTGTTCTCAAGTACAAAGACAGGAACCCCAATGCTACCCATGTAAAAAGTTAAGACAACATTTAACTTAGACATAACCCAACGACTGTTGGACGTTTACTGAAGCAAAATGACATTAAGGAATGTGAAAATGTCTCTAATACCAAAAGATCAAGAGCTGTCCAATATCCTGATCTTGAAAACGCAATGTACGAATGGGTCATACAGAGTCAATATATATTGGTACAATTTCAAAAATCACCAAAATGGGGAGAAATCTGCAAGTTACATCGTTTCGGCAGACTAATCTTGAATTGTTTTCAACTCCAATGCTCTTGATAAAGAATTCCAGTAAACGGTTTTGAGTACTTACCGCTCTTTGCAACATCTGTATTACTTTCTTTTCAAGTCTGTTGTTTGTTGATTTATTATATAAATTTACAGTTTATATAGTAGCAAATAAAGTATACAAATATATCCACGTAAATTCAATATTACTGGTTCTCCCTAAGTGCAGGTTTCTCTCTAAGTGCAGGTTTCTCTCTAAGTGCAGGTTTCTCTCTAAGTGCAGCCATTGACCTCGGTCCCAACGACCTGCACTTAGTAGTAGCATTGATAATTGTAACATCGTGTCTTAATGCAACATTGTATCCTTGTAATAAAATAACATAAACTTATATTAATACAACGGTAAAAGAACTAACCCTATGCCAAACATCTTATTACTTATCAACCATACTGTTCTGTCAATTAACAGTTATGATTCTTTCCTATGAATATTAATATTAATAGTAGAAATATAATAGCAGCAACAAAGCAACAATGTGCTGCAATTGTGTGTGAGACCTAGACCTGTACGCCCTTTCCAGCCAGTCTAGTCTTCAATAAATTGTAGAATTACTGCGTATACTCTGGTCGATGTACCGCGCGACATTGGGCACAATTTTCTTAGGTGGCCGGTTTTTTTTTTTTTTTGTGGTTCAAAGTACCAAATCACTCCAATTTTTTCAAGTTATTATAGATAAGTCGCATTGAAATTTGTGTCGCTTTGTGAATATCGTTGGCTAAAGATCCAAAAATGTGATATAGTTTTTTGTCGAGTTTTTGATTTGGAGCTTGTTATTTTCTTAAATGCGACTTCTAAAGAATATCACATTGTTTAACAGAAAATAAAGAATCTATTTTCGTCATCAAAACAAAAACAAGTTTACGCGGTTTGGTTTATTTTGAAAAAGCTGAGCACTTTTAAGTTTACGCCAATATATTTTTTTACACTATATGTTAATGAAATCGAACGTACGGTAATACTCAAACGTTAGCGATGAGAGTGTTGTTTTGCGAGTTATAAAGGTTGGTACAGCAATCAACTCCATATATCAACCGTTTGACAAAGTATATGATGATCGGAGTCGTGTTTCTTTATCCCGCTTTAATTAAGCAAAGCGTCAAAGTACTAAAATAACAGGAGTGAGTTTGATTATCATAATGTTAAACATTAAAATCTGGATGCATGCATTATGCGAAATTTTGTACAATAAATTGATTATCACGTGATTGATACATACCTAATACCCACGCGACTAGCAACTAACCCTTCATGCTATAACACAAGACGTACTGCTGGCTCTAGACTACACACAAGAGCTTTTAATATCTTTATCAGCGTTTTCTGTCTCAAGTAGTAAATTCCATTTTGGGAGTGTTTTTACAGATTCTTTTACAGTTTTTGGAGATAAGCAAGAGAGAACTATTCTGACTTTGAACAACTTTTTTCATTATTGCTACCTTGTTTACTAGAGCAACAGTTTTCGAGAAAAGAGGGAAGGAAGATTTCGTAAGTAGTATGTATATACAGGTGGTACCAAAAAGTTTGTGTGAATCAATAGGAAAACAAAAACTTTTTTGAAAAATTTCATTGTTGTATTTACAATATGGGGCAGACTGCAACAAAACCAGACAAAGTGAACATTCTATTATGTGACATAAATGAGAGGCTGATGTGGCAGAAAGTTAATTAATTGACTACTAACATTTTGATTACCACAGCAATAACTTGTACACAAATTTATGCAGATTACAGTTTTAAATTAATATCATCCTGTTACGGTCGGGAATTAAATGGGGGTTTTGGGAGAGCGATTTATCTTTTCGTGTAGCTGTGTTCGCCGACCGGGGGATGTTACCAGGCTTAGCTCGTACTATCGCCCTTACTACGATAGTTGTGCAATTAAGAC
>CAJVPI010000534.1:0-27242 GCA_910592345.1 Paraglomus brasilianum
ATGTTACAATGATACTATTGTTCTTATTTACGGAAACAATCGTGACAGTCGCGGTAAAATATTTTTACTGGTTAACATGCCATGCGTATGATAATATCAATAACACAGCGCCCCGTGCGATAGTATAGCGAACTGTTACCTATGCAGTAAAGAGTGTGAGAGTTTGCGACTGTCAACCAATAGTAAAGCATAAACGGGCATCAATAGGGAGGCATTTATTTCATCGACAATCATTTCACCGACAGTTATTTCACGTGACACATTGTTTATCGCAATTTTCGATGAAATTTATGTCATCGACAATCATTTCACCGACAGTACGTTTTACCGAAATGAACCGGACCCCATCAATATATTGCCTAGTGTAACATATCATTACATCCGTCACGATTGTTTCCGCAGTAAAAAATTTTCATTGGCCAACAAGTTCGATAAGCCACACGTATAATTTAATTGAACTGATCTCTATATTCCTAGGGTTTGGCCCATTTCGAGATTGTTCCATTTTATCCCCGTAACAATGATATCGATAACAATGCAATATAATATCAGTGTGTAGCACTAATTGGTAAAATAATATAAAAAACTTACACTACACTACGTATTTATTACACACTACTGCGCACCACTACAACACGACCCGCCACGATTCTTTGTTTCTACTTGTCATTTTTAACAAAAAAAAAAGGTTTATTGATGATTTCAACTTACTCTATTAGAATAGATAATAAGAAGATAATTTGAGCATTGCACATTCTCTATAATAATACCGAACATTTCTTCTGAGGTGCCAGTTTTGTCTAGTGCCTATTTCACCTAGATAAATCTAATATTTTATTGCTTCATGCAATCCAACGTTGTCACAAAACGATATAAAACATCTTGCCTAAGACTTTCCACTCTAATCAATTCCGTAAACGCTGTAAATTAACCACGTCTTCTCGTGCAGCAAATGGATTGTTCAATACTGCAATAAATTCTGTCATCGTTTTAAGAGCAGTCAATGCCGCCTCGAGCGAAATCTTTTCCGAGTCTCACTGACTCCGCTGTCATTACTCTCGGGTAAGACCATTTCAATAATGTCGTCGTCATTTACCATATTAGCAAGTGAGATTGACTCGTCCGCAATAGTGGGTTTAACAAATACAATAAATTAATATTAAGCATAGTTAGTTAATAAACACAAGTCTCGTACCTTCAGCGGTCATGTTACTTTTCTATGGCATTTCTTGAAAAAAATATCTATTCTATCTTGCTCCGCTTCTGTGGTATTGCGAGCTAACGCTTCTTCTGAATTCGTAATCGGTAGGATGCCTGTTTGCCAGCAATTTTTGATAGTCTCCTGAGTAAGCTCTTTTCTTTCTGACCCAGAAAATTTCTCCGCAAGAATTAGATGCTATTATTAAGAAGAAAAAAAGAATAAACAAAGGCTTAACTCCTAATTCCACATCTCGTGAAATAATTGCCAGTCGTTGCATTCATGGATAAAATAATTTGCTTACGTCTATTAACAGTTTATTTCGCCTACTTCGGGTCGCTTCATCCTTCATCTTCTTCCCTGACTTCCCTGCTGTACGTTTTAATGTTGCAAAATATGTCTGTGCTATTCGTCTTATATTAAATCTGTTCCAATTCTTTTGTTGTCCTAAAATTATGTGTCAGAACAATGATAGTAACTAAATAAAATAATTTATACATACTTAATCACACCCTTATCCTGAATTCTATACTCTTCCTCCATCACCTTCACATATGCTTCTGTAACAAGTTCGCCTCTGTCATCAGTAAACCACGCATTTAGGTTGTAAATAAGCCCTATGTCCAATTTCGCGTTATCAGGTAATACACTACCCTCAATTAACTTGACTGTATGTATGCACTGTTTTTATCATCTTCAAGATAATAATAAGGAGCAGCAAAAATCATTGAAAGTGAATACTGCTGACAGTATAAGTAATAGCTTGCAAAAGCAGAAACTGCAATAAGCTCCCCACGATAGCCACCAAGCACAACACTTTTGATAGTAGAAGTGAAAAAATTCCAAAACATCAACAGATGGGTCATTCATTATTTGTGATGCTGCTTCTGTAATGATAGGTTCTAATGGTAGACTAGTTGTACGTACGTAATTCCATCCCATTGCTCAGAGACATGAAGACAATGCCACATGTGGCTTGAGACTAGCTGAGAGGAATTGGAAAGATATCAATACACCAAGAATTGTAGGGTTTGTGCAACACCAAATATTCTCCTGATCTGTTTCCACCAAGTGAAGCTAATACTAGTTCCTTATTCCTTGCCAAATCAATTACACACCTTTGATAATCTGAAAGTAATGTAATAATTCACGTGATTTTAGTCGATACGAATATCCAATCAAAATTATTGATTTTATTATGGCGATAAGCACACTACAAAATTTTATTAGAGATTAAATATATTTCATATTTAACTCCTCTTGTCGCAAGTATTACAAAAGACTGTCAATACTATTAATAGCTTCTGCTGATGATACCTTTCTCATTTCCTCCTCCTCTTCTTCTGAATGTCCTTGAATAGTTGCTACAATTTTTCTCATAATGCGTGAGTCTTAGACACAGCGATGCTGGAAGCTTTAGATCTTTATTGATGAGATTGAGATCGATAATTTTGATTAGTTAATTCCTATAACGAACTTTCGTTATACAAATAAATTCGCCCATGTGAATGTGCTTTATTTATACATGGATTTTGAAATCTTCGCTCAACGTTATATAGCACTTTATATACGAATCTTCGTTTATCTAAAATGATTCTGTTGAGAGTGAACTGGTTCCAGAAAAATACTTCGTTATAAGCCATCTTCGTTCAAGTGAGACTTCGTTAAAGTGGATTTCACTGTGTATATAACCTGGTGTAAGAGTCATATTGTGAGACTGTGCTTCCAACAAGCTCCATAATGGTCTTCCCCCATCAAAACATGCATGCTGGATTGTTATATGCAACGGTATTTAAATTAAATAAAATATCACAACGTTTTGACATGTGTAAAATCGCAAGTCGATCTCACGTGATATTAGAAAACATCATTACTATATTAGTAGCGGTCAATCTAAAAATTATTATTTTATACAACAAAAAACTGCTTGGCAATCAATATAGAATTATATAATAAAACGCTAAGATAAATAGATAGTAAAAAGCTTATTTGTTTCAGAATTAAGAGATTTGAAGCGTGGGCATTTTACTTTATTTAGAATAATGATTCACGATTCGCCCTCTACATTTATTTTTATATCATTAATATTCTCCGTTATATAAATAAAGAATTTTCAAGTGGACGAAAAATATTTTTCGTAATTCTGACAGGATATTAGCGATAGTAGAGCAGTTGGGATTATTTAGTCACGTAACTTTCGACAAGTCGGTCTACCGTGCATAGCCATCCATGACCGATTATCGACATAAATTTGTTCATTTCCTTTTTCTTGGTTGTCCCATTTTGAATCGCTCCAAAGAGCTTTATCAAATAAAGTTTTAAAGTCTTTCCATATATTTTCGATATCCTTCACGTATTAGTATTTTCGCTCACCGAGTAGTTGGATTTCACTTTATAAATGTCTTACCTCAACCTGCCTGAATAATTGCTTCAAGCTTTTGGTTTAAAGTAAGGGCAAGCCTAATTAATAACCCAGACAATGGTGAGCATTTTTGTAGTTTTTTTATGGAACGTACTCCCGCATTGCACGGGTTTTTCCATTTCCCCGTAGTTTTCCCCTGCGAAGTTACATTGAATTATCTACGAGACGATTAGATGAGTTACAAAGAGGTCAATGTGTTATTTACATTAATTGATAAACATGTGCGGTGACGCAAACGGGGTAAAAGTTCTGCAAGAACAACGACTCTCATGAATGCATCCTCCCTAAATGGAGTTATGGGTAGCTTGGCAGACGTCATGTGAACAGGGTTAGTTGGTTAACATTATTACACAAGGAACACAAGAAACATGAACTGATCGGAATTGAATACAATGTATTTACTATAATAGACCTTGAGTATAAAAGAGATGCATGAGGGTGGGCAAAATTCGGACTTTTGGGCGTTTTCCAGACTGTGTATTCTTTGATAGACTGTACATATAGATCAAGTTCCCATCCTATTCACTCCGTTCTCGTAGGCAGTAAATCCGCTGGAGATAATGGTTCATTCCCGCAAAAACACAAAAAGTTTTCTATTAGGAAAGAAGAAGTCTCTACTGCTGGCAGTTGGATTCTCATTGTTTCTTCTAGCATTACACAGTGGCATTCTCTATGAATCCTCGGACGAGACATTGAATACTGGAACAACTTCGAATCCAGTTCCTATACATTATAGCACTCAAAATACTATAAAATCAAAAGACATAAACAAGACACTATCTCCGCAGACGACAATAGAAGCCATTCCATCGGAGTCGTCCCCTACAAAGACACATCATGTTCAACCGTTCACTTCGAACTACTGGCCGTGGAAGCATGAGACAATAATAGAATTGCCAGTTGATCCTAAATATGGTGTTCATGTGTCTGACAGAAGCTACTTTCATAACGGCGTTCCCATGTACAAGCTTCCCTCTGCGTCATCGTTGCCATCATCGTCATCAGAGAAATATATAGCTTATTTACCCCATAGCCAGTTCAACAACCAACGCATATCACTCGAGAATGCCATCCTCCTTGCTCGTTACACAAACCGTACTCTGATCATACCTCCGCTCTTCCTTGGCAGGACACAACTTCCTTGGAAGCCGTTTGACGTGTTATACTCCCGTTTGCAAAGGCTAAACAAAACTGGTGACGAGTTGTGTTCTTTACCCGGCAACGACGAACGAGAGTGTCTAGAATTTTACAACCGATGGACTACTCTCAGATGGGACGAGATATTCGGTGGTATCGATCTTTTCTGTAAAGAAGAGGGAATTAGAATCATTTGGGCCAACAGTATGAGTTTAGATTGGATAAAGCGCAAGATACATGTTAAAGATTCAGACATACATTACTTAAGAGATGGTACAATGTACGGCGCTAAGGTGTATGACGATCCCAAGAGTCAAACCATGTTGGGTGTCTATGCCGCAAGGCTAGATGTAGACAAACTCAAATCAGTCCCTCACAAACTTCTCTATTTCGAATCGACTTATGGCATTGAGCGCGTATTACGCGAAAAGCCTGCCAACAATGCCTTCTTCAACCGCCTCATTCGTCGCCTAACAATAACTCATCAGGCCGTAATCACAACAGCCAACAAAATAGTATCTCGCCTCGGTGGTCAAGGCAAATATATCGGAGTACATATTCGAGGCGGCGATTCTTTCTTTAACCGAAACTTTCCCTCCAACCTCCGTATTCTTATGTCTCAACTTCATACTGTCTATAATCTGACTACCTCTCCCAAAAAGACGGTATTAAAATACCGCGATACCAAAAAATGTCTCCGTCAGAAGAATTTGCCGCATCCACCGTTGTACGTTGCCACCGATTTGGTCGATCCGAGGCATGAAAAGGCGTCTAGGCCGTTATTTAGAAATTTTTCATGTGTTGTACTCTTGGATGACTTTGGACCGCTATTAAAAAAGCTGGACAATTACAAGAACAAGAGAGATAAGTTGTCGTTGAAGCCGTTCCTGATTCCAATGGTTGATATGCTCGTCGCTTCCCAGGGGAGCATTTTTGTTGGGACTCCTGGGAGCACGTTCAGTGCATTTGCTGAAAGAATGCACGAAACTTTGGTTAAGCAGGATGACGAGAAGTAGGAAATAAAGGAGACGTAGGATGGTTGTAATGGCTGTAGTGGTTGAGCTAAAGCACAATACGTTATTAACCACACACTCGGAAAAAATAGAGTTTGTTGGCAGTGTTTCCCTTACAGGATGTGGGAGTCGGTTTCACGTCTTAATTCAGAGATTTAACTTTGTATTTAAAACCTTCTACGATTACAGTTCTTGTTAATAACAGATTTTGTCCAAAGTATAAATAATAAAGTCAAACTGGTAAAAAACTAACATTTTTCTTTTTCAATATTGGGTTTGCGATAATTCAGATGGTTGTGCTCTGATGTAGAAGGAACAAAGCATTAACGTTAACGTTAATATTTCATTTTCTATGGTCATCGGAATTAAAATAATAAAAAGTCGACTGATTAGAGAACTAATGCTATCACATCTCAGCACGCGATGAACCGCATGTGTGGTCACTTGTTTGGTGATCCGAATGCTATTTATAGAACGAATATCTAGCTGTCATTATTCTCCCACAACTTGACCCTATAGAAGTATCATATTATTTATGTTCTTTCTTTCGTAGATAAAATCATTTATGGAGTTTCCTGCAGATGTTTTAAGTGTACTCCCTGATACGATTTCCGTGGTAAAGCCAAGGGACTTGGTCTTCGTCCGTGGCGAGAGCGAGTATGAATCAGCTATCATATTTTGTACGTAATTCTGTTTATTCTTCCTTACGATTAATCAGGATCCTATAACTGTTGAAGCAAACAGAAAAGTTTGCGCTTAATTATCGATGCTATGGGCGAGGCCTCTGCTGCAGTAAGTTTATCAGTCTTTGTGGTTTGGGAACGTCTAGTTTTCACTATGTTAATGTTTTCCCGTTTAACTCTAAACAGGCTCAGGATCTTAAAACTGTCATTACGACCACTCACAAGTTCAAAGAATCGAAGCATCACTTGTATGTGATCAAAGACCAGCAGAATGTTTGCGTTGTCGGAATTTTGAAAGTTGGCAGAAAGAAACTGTTTTTGGTGGTATGCTGTTTGCTTGCAACAGATATTGCAAATCTTGTTCACTGTTAATACTGTATCTACGATTCAACAGGAAGAAGAAGGCATTCAATACGAAATCGAGCCGCTTTGTATTCTCGATTTCTATGTTCACGAAAGTTTTCAACGTTTAGGATACGGGAAGAAAATATTCGAGACTATGTTGGGGAATGAAAACGTAGAGCCCCACAATCTAGCATATGACAGACCATCTGAAAAGTTCTTGTCTTTTTTAAAGAAATATTATAATCTTGCAAATTACACGCCACAACCGAATAACTTTGTTGTATTCCGAGAATATGAATTCCAAGGTGAAGAAGAGTTCCGAAACTGTACCAAGGAACGATTATACCCAATAGCCATTCTGATATGCACGCATTCAACGATTGCTTCTCGAAATTTCATTCTATTTTAACGTATTTTCTTGTCACTCTGATATTAGAGTTAGACAAATCTCCTTCAAAGGCTACAAGAAGACTATCCCAACCACACGACGATTGCACCCCTCCCCGTACCAGAACCATGCCTCACCACGGTCGTTGTTCTTCATTGCCAGTCTCGCCACAATCTACGAGTGTGTCGTATGCTTCTGTTTCAGCGACTACGTTAACCGCACCGCCAACAGAGTCTTACATCCAGGCAAAACGCAACATTATCAACCTCAATCAAGAATATAGGCGCCAGATGCTTTACGGAAGTAATCCTTTGGTATGAAGGGGGATGAGAAAGTTCTTTGTCGGAGGGAGTTAGACAGAGTCTTTTTCTTTTTATTTCCTGCCGGTCAGGAATGAAAAATTTTAGCGATCGAGAGAATAAAGTTTAGAGCTGAAAGTTGGAATTATAACTGTAGTAGTAAATATACTCGATGCAATGATGGATCAATCTCCGAGACGTATTTTTGAGATTTCAAGTATCAGAGTTAGAAGCATCACGAAAACAAAACATATTAACAAATCGTTAATCAACTTATTTAACGTAGCTTTAACGTCCTGCGTTCAAAAAACATATTAGACTATATTGATACAATTGATCTGCTTCCATGATACATAAGAATCACAGTATGTACAACAGCTAGGCTAACGATTGCGGAGAGATGACAGTGGGGCATATTATTATTATTGGGACTATCGGGAAAACCGAGACATCGGATCAGCAGGTATCTTACTATTACGGATATCTCCACCACTTAGCCATATCAAGACGGCTCTTTTTCAAATCTACTCATTTATCTCTCAACCCTGCTGTATCTACAATTGAATGTTGCACACAGGTAACAAGCGAGTGTTGTCCGAATCCGATTTGTACGACTGGAGGTTGCTATTGTTGCGGCTTTCGATATTTCCTTTAATGAGGTATAAAGAACTTTTATGATAAACAAAGAGAAAGAGGATAGGCCAGTCAAGAAAATGATCGAATTATCTTGTTATATTAATATTTGAGAAACCATCTATCTGCCTTATGCATTCCAATCTGATGTCCGAGTATTAAAAAACATCCTCTTAATCTCCTGATTAATCCAATTGAGGATACATGAAGGCTGTATGAGTATCACATGAGTATAATACACGCACGCCCTCAAATTACTGAAGAAGTAAAACGTCTTATAATAAAACTGACTTAGGGAACAGTCAAGCACCTATTCTAAAAGTTGCTTGACAAAATAGAGCATTGTCACCCGTAATCCCAGAATCTAAAAGATCAGAGAATTGAAAGAGTGGAAGAAACGACTGAGAGCTTGTGACGATTCGAAATTTATACGAGAACCAAAAGTAAAAGAATGAAGTCAATTTGCGGAATTTGTGAAATAGAAGTAATAGTTAAAATATGAATTTAAAAATTAGATTTCTAAATCTCAAACAAGACGAAGCAAATAAAAACTGGCATCATATACAAAAATGACAATAAGTTTTACATATTAATATGCGCCTTGTATGATTCTGAACGTCGTAGCGCCCGGCACAAATACTTTTCCATCGCACAATGGTGTCACATGACGTTAGTGGCTTTAATTCAAAATCTCAATATTCACATTAATATTAAGCAAAGTCTAAATTAGGAGGAATAGGCTCCCGCGTCAGCCTAAGCTGACTCCTTTTTTGTAAGATATCGAAGAAGAATGTTGCGAGGACCATTAATATCTCTATCAAGGTTTGTTTTACATTGGGGACAGCAAAACACCTTAGATCCACCTAGCTTTTTATGAATATAACCACAGGATCCACAAGCTTTACTTGAGTATTCTTCTGTACAAATTACTACTTGACACCAAGGATGCTCATGTGCCTTATGCTGTTTATTATACGATAGTTTTCACAAAGCCATTTAGCTAGTTTATAATGACAATCATTCACAAGACAACGGATCCTCTTGTGAATGCGCAACATAACACGACGTAATCTACAATTGAAAGTAGTATATATGTTAAATTATTAAATTAATAAATAATTTAATAAATAAATTTTACCTGTAACGTTTTCGCTTATTTTTTTCCCATGAATACAATTACGTTTACTTTGAAGCTTGTCACATGCATGACTTAATCGATAAATTCGGCCAATATCATTTTTACCCCATTCAACAGCTACTCCATAACCTGTCATAAATGTAGATCCAGAGAAATCACTCCTGATCCCTCCTATTAAATTATTAAATATATAATTAATTAAAGTTTTAATTTAATAGATAATATAAAAATTAGATCAAAACCTTTTGAGATATAGGGCCTTGGTTTTTGGCCCGTATTTCAAGTGGTCTGGGTATACAAATATAATGTTTCCCAAGTTGATTCATAATAAGGCAGCTATCATATTCAAGTTTATTTGGAAGAGGTTCTGCTGACTTGATTTTAGAAAAAAAATGAATATTCTCCATGAAACTTGCCCAGTGTTTAGAAAGATCATAATTGATTGTTGAGGATCAAAATCAGATGACGGAATATATTAATATCAATATACTCCCACGAATTCCTTCAATGTCATGGAATGTTCAATCTCCGCATTTCAAATCAAATATAATTTTAACAAACACAGTTAACTCACATTCTTAAACAAACCACATTTTTACAATCCTCGCCTGCCAACATATGCAAAGTTCAAGGCTGTACTAATATAGCCAACTACAAAGCTAATGTTGGTAACAAACATAAACATGCCATAGCAAGAGTATGCCTCGAGTATGCCACAGACAATATTAATGGCAAACCCACTACTGACTTCCAACTGATCAATGCTGATAACATGCATATTCACTCTCCACAATAATAATAAGCCTAAGTGATGAAGATGGGGATGGCAGGGTAAAACAAATTGTCAAAGGCCTCAATATCAAGGCAAAACCCTTCACCAGCTTAACCTCAAAGACATAGAAAACCAGAAGCAAATCTGACCCCACCAAAGTACAACAGTAACAGATCACCTTTGATATTACTAGCAATGAGGACTTCCCTCCAATCTCCTCATCTAAAACATTGCTGGAAAATCCTTGCTCAAATTCTGGTACCACCAAGAAAATTAGTGGTGTATTAGAAAAATCAATCAACAAAGCAACACAACCAAAAAGGATGTAACTGCACAAAAGGGTTACACCATCCCAAAACACATACCAAAAAAGGCCAAAATGAACAAATCAGCTAGGAAGCCAAAGGAAGTGGATGCTAATAGCTCCAGCAAAGAAGAGCAGACTAGTACTAGAGGCTTTGGATCTGTTATGGTCCCCATTACTGACTGTCTAACCCCCTTCCACAAAACCCATCAAACTGCAATGCCATCAAACTGCAGATCGATGGTGAACCCATTGGAGCTGCCCTTGACTGGGCCCCCATTCACCTCATCAAGGCACATGCAGCCAGGATGAATGGCAAGCCCATGGACTGGAGCCTGAAGAATTTATTTGCATAATTACTTATTACAAAAATAAAGCTAAAGTTAAATATTTATATGAAAAAAATAATATTTACCTGGCAGAATGCTTTCCTTGTAATCAGCAAATGAAGGCTGTATTATTGGTAAAGATAGTTTCTATTTATCTGTTGGGTTATTATTATCTTCTGAGAGAACCATGATTTTTGTGCCATTAAGCTTGAAGACAAACTCAAGAAGGTCAAAGGCAAACTGACACAGCCTGTCTCTGTGGGCAATAATAACTTCTTTGATATTGACCAGTCTGCAACTTGATTGTTCCAGTAGGGAACTCAATCTGGATCTCTTCAAATTGATACTGGAGCTGATGTCTGAAATAAGGCAATGGTTTGGAAACTGCAAGAGGAGGTATTGTTTTGTCTTTCAAGATCTTCTTTCTGTTTTGAGCTTGAGACCCTGGCATAAACAAAAGATTCATGTTGGGATCCAAGGAGGAGTGGTGGTGGTGTTAGCATTGTTTACAATTTGGATTTCAAATGAGCAAAATATTGCAATGGTTAAAAGAGTTTGGGGGATAATGTCTTTAAATATGTTTATGGTTGTTGGTATTTGAATGGCAGAACTGAAAACATGCATAAAACATGCAATCTTATATGGAGCCTACATGCATGAAATATACAATCTTATATATGCAAACACAGAGATCACAGTCACAAATCATTAATCAGTCACATTTGCTGCACATGAGCAAAATAAGTTCATGGGTAGACAATGGCAACATTTCCCATTGTTGCAATGTTTCAACTGAGATATCATATGTCTCTTGGATTTTACTTGCACTTTTGTAGTAGTATATAGTAGGTAATCTTATTCTAAACCAGGGTTTATGTTGATGTCTGTGTGATGGTGGTAGGAGGTTGAGAGCTTTTTTTGTCAGTAGGGCTTGGAGTTCTGGTGAACTCACTGGGGAGACTCTTACAGCCACTGCAGGGAGCAAGCTTAGATCCTGAGTCTTAGTTGCAGTTGCTGATTTGCTTAAGGAAGAAGCTTCTTCATTGGACACTATTTCCTTGATTTTACTGAGGATTTTCTGTCCTTGGAAGGTTTTGACTTGTGTAAGGCACATGCATGGTCATAAGGTCTTCTTCATTTCTTGTGAAGATGGCAACACAAGTGCAGTTGGGAGCTTCACATAGCTTGCTCACCTTTACATTTTTTTCTAGGGACCTGGAGAATACTGTGCTGTCTTTGAGGGAGCTCCTCTCCTCTGCTCAAATGTCCTCTTTCAGCATAGTCATGCTACTAAGGGGCTTTTTTCTTCTTTTCCCTTTAGTCATAATGACTTCAGAGAGCTGGGGCTGTTTGAAACTTGTTGTTTGTAGTGTTTAGAGTGTGTTTTGAGATGTTCACAATAGGTACTTGTTAATTCTTTTCTTTAGTGACAGATTTGCAAAAAAGCAGGGAAGAGAGAAATGATTTTCCCTTTTTTTTTTCTTTCTGATCATTGTATTAGTATTAAAGAATTATAAAGAATTTGATGATTTAAGGGGAGTCCAAATCTGAAGAAATCAAACCTGGTGCCATAATAGGATTGGAAAGCAAATGCTGCAAAAAACTCCCAACTCTTCTAGGAAATATATCAATTACTAGCTCTGGCTCTGGCTTGTCAGCATCATTGGATGTTTCACCAGAGGAACTCTCTGGAGTTTCACTAGCCTTGTCAAAAGAAACCCACGAATCTGCAAATGGGTCATTACCAATGCCCAAAAGAACTCTGGCTTTGAGGTGTTTCAAGGGATTGAACCAAGTCTTTGCTGTTGTTATAATGTAGGATTTCTCGTTTATAGTAAAGAATTTCTGATTGGGATTGATAGGACTGCTGAGTAGTGTGGGAACCAGAAGGCGTAGCAGTGAATGAGATTCAAGGTTAAGAAGCAGCGTGGTATATTTCCCAAAGGCCCGATTGACAATTTGGCGCACTGTGTTTAACCAATTTTGTCGTGTTTTTCGCTTATGCCTTGCCCTTGATGCCTTGATCTCACGCACCACCAGAGCATTAGCAAAAAAGCGTAACTCAATTAAGCGCGCTCAAGCACGCATGAGAAGACGTATTCAAATTAGTACATAAAAAAACTGCATTGCATTATGGTTGACTAAGACTTTTGACATAATTGTGTTACCAAAATTTAATAGCATACAGATGTCTCATAGACGAAAAAGAAAAATTAATAGTAAAACAGTTCGGAAGATGATGAGCTGGGCGCATGCTAGGTTTTAGGAATCGATTGTTATCTGAAGCGGAAGAATTTGGTAAAATCGTAATAACATCCGTATCTAAAGCATATACGAGTAAAACATGCAGTCGTTGCGGAGGAATTTGGGTGGACTTCAGATCTAAATGGTGCCCGGGGAATTTTTCTCTGGGCATTGCTTGATGGAGCCTTAGTTATGTAACATAATTATGCCAATTGATTGAATAGTTAGCTATAGTTGATCGATTCAATCCATCCGTGAGTAGACTTGTAGTACGAAAATTGTGGTTTATTCTGGAATGTTCGAAAATTGCACAACGGATCGGGGTTTTACAATTTACTCGGTAGTTAACAGCATTAGACACCGTTATCGCCAACTTAGTGTATGTATCCCACTTTTTAATAGTTCTCAGGGTTTCAAGTTTGCCTTAAAATAAATTTAGAATTAATTAAATGTTTTAGTGTAAAGATCCAAAATGGCTTGGTTTTTTTCTCAATCGACAAATTAGAGTTAAATTAGAAATCAAATTCTCCGCGAAATTGATTAATGTCAAAGTCGGCGTCGACCTTGTTAGCCAGATCTTCTCGATCCTATACTCAAAAGAATTATACGCTCGTTTTAGTAGGAGTTACAACACGTAATCAATTTTGAGTGAAATTTGATCTATCTTACCATCATCTTGAACGTTTTCCGAAGCGTGTCTCGGAGACTTCGACTAACGTTCACACCTCCATTCGTATCAACAATAGTCTGGTGCATACTCAACGCCCCCAATAGATGTTCAGTTGCCTCTTTATAACACCCAATATTAATGCAACTAACTCCAAGATTGTAACGTGCTCTTACAAAGGTAGGTTTCAAATCAAGTGCTTTATAGTAAGCGTCTATTGCTTGCTCTGAGCGACCCGAATTTGCCAGAGTAGCACCCAAACGATTCCATAATAAATGATCTTTCGGTCGACTATCTAAAGCAGCGCGAAAGCAGTCCACAGCCTTATCGTAGTCAGTATTACTGTAGAAGAGAACGCCAAGTCCAACTTGCACGTCAGGATCCATCTCATGTCCAGAAGGCGCACTGCGAGCAGCTTGAAGAAACAATTCGGTTACACGCGAATGTGCATTCTGGTGTACGTCTGTAGGTATTGATCTTGCCGCTATCTCGGGATACTTGACCGCCATCCATCGCTCAAGGGTAAGATAGGATTGATAGTCGTAGCCTTCATTCGTATAACTCACTGCAAGGTTCTATAAAAAGTGTTAATAGAATTACCGTTAGAACTTGAAACATTTTTGTCCTTACCATCAGTGCATTCAAATTATGCCTATCAATTGAAACAGCCTTTTCTAAGGCTTTTATTGCGGGGTCCTCCTTCTCGTTCTGTGCTTGCGTGTTACCCAGCCATGTCCAGACCTCTGAATTAGTCGGATCTTTCTGGGCGG
Source organism: Paraglomus brasilianum (assembly GCA_910592345.1). Classification (NCBI taxonomy): domain Eukaryota; kingdom Fungi; phylum Glomeromycota; class Glomeromycetes; order Paraglomerales; family Paraglomeraceae; genus Paraglomus; species Paraglomus brasilianum. Next base: position 14,343 of record CAJVPI010000534.1, read on the forward strand.
CAGCCTCAAAAGCTAGCGCTGCATCTGATAGTGAACCTCCTTCCTCTACCAGCCTAATTCCCTCTTTTAATGGATCAGGATGCATTTGATAAGGGTTATTTGGTTCGAAAACATATTCTCCGAGATTTGCCGACTCATGTTCATTGAATTCAGAAAATTCCTTCTCCCATGACAAATGATCAGTTGGATCGTCTAAAGACTCTCTAACATTTGACCAGACCTCCTCAAACAATTTGTGGTCTTCTCTAGATAGCTCTTCTTCGAAGGATTCAGCCTGAACATCTTCAGCTTCACGTTGTGCTGCAGCGAACTGTTCCTCCCAAGATACATTATCTAATTCAACTATTTTACTTTTGCCTTTATCGTGTTTAAGTGCGTACTGGCTAGACCAATCAAAGTGCTTTTGAAACGCTTCTTCAAACTCAGGAGGCATTGCTACAGACTGTAAGCCTGGCATGTGAGAATGATTCTCGAATTCAGCTCGCCATGAGGCTATGGAATGCAAAAATTACGAAGGTAAATAAAAAAAGCAGCCCGAGAAAGGTTAATTAATGATGAACAGATTCATTTACCTCCGACATTCATGCGTTTAAATGCCTCCTCCATTTTAGCGTGTTCGGCCGCAGTTAGTGCGCTATCGAACTCTGCTACCCATTCTGCGGTACGGATTTAACGAGAATTAGAGTTCTTGAAAGAATTTTGTTTGCAGCAACACATACTGCATATATCTCAAAATCTATCTACCTGGCTGCGCAAGTTGATGCCGTTGATTCTCGACTACATGCAGGGAATGAGGTGCATCTACGGAAACTATTTGACCATGATCGTGCTGATCAAAAAAATCGTTGGCGAACTGCAACACACATCATTTACAATAAATATGTCAGTTATGTTGGAGACTCGAATAGTTATCACAGTCGAAACATTTACCTTGTTCTCGCCGGCGAGCTCTTGTTTAACTGTGCGAAACTATCATTGTGACGTTTAATACAGAACAATTGAAAGCTAGGAATGGGGTAACTGCGATAGTAAATTTCCTTACCGTACTAGGCCCAACGGAATCTCTTGCGGGTATGAAAGCGTCCTACGGACATTCTTATAGTTATTTGAAGGTATACACAGCCAAAACTTTCAAATGCACCCCTTCCCCCCCAATGCGCCCACTATGCTTTTTCCTCTAACACATTCGAAAGCACGCAGAGCAATTTAAGTAAATGCCCTCCGTAATGCAACGCTTTGATTCCAAGGAAGTGCATTTTGGAATTTCTCGTAGCTACCTTCTGAAGCGATCGATCTTCGTTAAACTGTTTCATTATCTGTGTCATAGGATTGGCACCAGAGGAGCATTCTGCTCCTGTGACTATGTTTTGGAATGCCATGTTATTGTATATTATACACTACAAACAGATCAACACGAAAAGTGTAAATGCATTTAATCCTGATGATCATGTGACCACGTGAAAGAAATTATTGTCGGAATTCGAAGGAAACTTAATTAGTTGAATAACTTTTTTTGGAATTTCAACTATTACCAAAATGAAAAACTTTCACATTCCCATACTAATACCAATAATATAGTAACAAACTCTCTAATATTAAAAGTTGGTTTTTTTTTGTCTAAACTAACATTAAATATCTATGTAAACTCGCACGTTAACTCAATACGAATTAAAACCCGTCATGTTGGAGTTCACACTATATGCTGAAGCACCAGTGAATTGAGGTGCAATCCTACATGAAAGGAAGACAAATTAGAACATTAATACACATGCATTTATTATTATGGGCAAAATCAACCGAGGTCGCAAAAAGAAAAGGACAATTAGAACGGGAATTAGAGAAAGAAAAAGAGAGGGAACGGGAAAAAGAACGAGAATTGGTCGTTATCGTCATTTATATCATTTACAAGCCTACTTACCCTTGGCCGGCTCCTTGCGTAAGGAGTCGTTGATTGCCCAAAGCAAGAGGGATAACCGGCGTTTCTAAATAAGAAGTGCATGAGTCTATCGTCGTCATATTAAATTATGACCAAAAAGGGTCTTCATGATATCTACTCACCACTTTCAATCTTCTCCCTATTTTCTTCTTTTTCCGTCAATTCAGAAACGCTCTTTTCCAAAAAGTTGATCTATAAAGTATAATCATTTAGCACCATATCACAACGTGACACTACCTCGCATGCGTAATAATAACGCACCTTCTCCATAGCGCCTCTTAGTGATTGAATCATATACGGCATAGCGAAATCCATCTTGTTGTGTCGCCATGCATTCTCTAATACAACGTCAGGCCTCACAAGATCATAGCATGCATACAAGCACGCCGTGAAATCTTCTTCATTACCGATCTGTAAGAAATACAGCATTAACTCCTCTGCAACTTCAGTTGACTGTGACATACTCGCAGTCACGATCGCGTCTTCCCAGATACGATCTTCCTTTGATAATGCAATTGATTTGTTCCAACGCTTATTCTTGCGGAAGATGTGAGCAGCAATCCTACGAAATTCAATACGATCATGCTTTTCGAGTCGTGACGCTAGTTTGAAATTATCAAAATTATCAAAATTGTCAATCGAATCACGAAGTGCTGTGTATTCGCCTTCTTCTATGGCAAGGTCATTGTATGCCTCGTTGACAGCTTCGATATTTTCCTACAAGAAATGAAACACGATGAAATTATAGATCCAAAGTGTATTTCGAAGAAAGAAAGAATGAAATACTGACCCTTTGAACAGATATCAAGTAAGATTTGATCAACGGCACATTGTCAGACTTTTCAAACATTCTAACCACCCGAGTATGATCGACGCGAGACGTTAAGGCAACAAGTAAATCGTTCAATAATAACGGATGCTCATCCAAGTAGAATTTCAATGCCTTTTGTGAATTACGAAGAAATTTCAATTAATATTAAATGCATCCACTGTACGTTAGAAAATAAGGGAGCTACCGAGACTCGCTATATCTACCTTGTAGTAGATCTCAAGATTTCCAACTTTGACAATCAAAGTCTTGAAATGATCATGATCCCAAGCATCGGCAGAATGCTCCATCATTGACAAAGCTGCGTTATCAAACTCTTCGTAATTTTCATATAGGAATACCATCTCTTTCCATAGACAAGCATTTTCACAGCCACGAATAACTTTAGGTATATTAAGACGTTGCCAGAAAAGACGTAAATGCTCATCTGTTTTCTCGGGTCGATACTTGGTGTATAGAACTGCTAATTCAGTGAACATTCCCATATGCGCTCGTTCTAAACCAAGACCAGCTTCGAGAAGTGAGAATAGTTCCTCAATATGGCCTCCGCGCTCATAGTTACGAATTACAGCCTAAAAGGAAATATAGTTGATAAACAAAATATCTATGTTGCACTATTCAGGATGACACATTTACTTACCTCAAGTTCTTCCGCATGAACGATCAGATTTAAGCCGCATATGTGAGCCAGTCGAAGCTTATCATGTTTGAGACAAGCCTTGTGAACATCTTTCCAAACCCTAATAACCACAATGTATGTTAGTCAAAAATCAAAACCGTACAAGCGACTTTCACTCGGAACAAAGAGTTTCATATTTAGAACATACTTTGTATTGCCTGCCTTGCGAGCGCCGTCAACTGCAGCCTGGTACTCGCCTAGATGAACCAAGGTCGAAGCCAACCGAGCCCAGTTAGAAATACTCGAGAACAAACTCTTAGCAGCCTGATACAACTCGTGTTCGTAACACCGCTCGCCAACAACTTGGATCTGAGCAACATTGGGTTGTCTGAGGAATTCCTCGAGATCTGAGTATCTTTCAGTCTTTGCGTAGGCAAAAAGAAGTTCACTGTCCACCATCGGTTCACGGACTCTTTTGCGGCACATCTGCAAGTAACGCACGAGGTCTTCGAATTTTCCTGCACGAGAAGAGTAATCGATCACTTCCTGGAAATTGCTTGGATCATCGGCGCGGATATACGAGTCTTGAATAAAGAATTGTTGCAATATTTTAGTAATTAGCGCAGACAGAAAAACAATCTTCCGAATGTATGATTTCTCATAAATACCAATGGAGTCCCTAATTCGTAATCCTGCCAATTGAGCCTTAGCCACGAGACTCCACACTTCTGGCGTATCGGCGCGCTCTGCATACTCAACAGCACGATCAATACTAGCAATATGCTCAATTAGCGTATTGACAGCTTCTATATGCATATCTTGTTTCTTATAAATAAGGAAAGCTTCTTCGAATAGCTGGGCATTGATAGCAATCTCTGCAATGTTGGTTGCGTTGTAGTTGTTGAGTCTATTAATCAAGTCTGTCACTCGGGCCCTATCCGCCTACAGTTAAGTAAGGATTGTGAACCAAGTTCCTGGAAGACGATAGAAATTTTGTGCAAAGTGAGTGTCTCTTACCTTTATAGCAGTAAGGATGAGCAAATTCTGCAGATTCGTATGGTCACTGAAAGCTGTTTGTTCCAATACTAGTTTACTCAATAATGCCATCAATTCTATTGGTAAATCAGCTTCCATGAAGGCCTTTACTGTTGTAGCGACTTCCTCTGGATCCGACGTTTCAGGAAGAACTGTTGCGTTAATCTAGACAAATACATTACCTGTTAGCGTCCCTCTCAATGTATGTTTAGCATACGTCATACTAATTCCTTTCTTCTCATAATCCTGCCAAACAAACTTTAAATTAAGCTTACCTGATCAATCAAAGCCCTACGATGCATGTTGTCGTCGTCCAACGCTTTCTTCCACAGTTCAAGCTCACGGCGTTTCACAAGATATCGCGCTTGATGCTTAAACATCTGGTTCTCATTTGTTACTTTGATTAATTCGTTATCGCATTGACCACGTTGATAAGCGATGAAAGCAAGGTATGGATCTCGTTTTTCACAATATTTCCCAACAACAAGAGAATTATAGTACTATTGTTAACCGACGCAAAATGTAGTTAGTATTAAACGTAACACGTTATTGAAATCAAACTAAATATACAATGTTAGATCGACAAACCGGGTTCTCCTTGAGAAATGCTTCAGGATTATTATTACTATCGATATAAATCTTCGCCAATGCGTTATATACAGCTGGATCTGTACTGCCCTCATTTACACGTAATTGCAACCACGGCAATATTAATTTTAGCCTGTTTCTATTTTACACTTCTTCCACTAACTCATCGACAGGCACAGGACCGGTGACTGAGAGGAGGAGATTTTTGATTACATTCTCGTCACAGTCTACATCCAACAAACCCCCAATGACGGCAGGAGTACGTGCTGAATTTACTCGCTGGACGTAATCCGCAACGTATTTGGTGAGGCCTTGTTGGTAGAGGAAAAGGACGAGATCATGAACAAAGTTGAAACGGTCGCAAACTATAATTAGTGGGAGTTGGTCGGGTAGTTTTGCTTCCTGGCAATAGGTAAGTATGTGTAAATTTATTTAATCGCGTGTTACATAAAATTTGTGACTTATGCACTTCTGGAGCGAATTTAATACCTTGAGGAAATTTTTCACTTTCTCTGGATCATAAAAGTTACTCTCCCGACAGATGCGTTCGACTTCTTTGAGTTGACCAACTTTTACTCCGGCCTGTATATACTTGAAATGCACGTCAGGATCTTGACTAAGATTCACAATAGATCCCAGATAGTAGTAAAGACCTGTTGATCGTAGAAAGTTATAGTTAATTCACGCGATATACTTAAGGACTGACATCCACTTTGTTACCTTCATATGTCTTGAATGATTCAAACAGTTCTATTAGCTTGAGTGGGCCTATTAACTCTGAATATTTTGTCGCAATTTGCACGACGACTTGAAGGTTCTCCCGAATATTTGTTTTTAGCATCGCATTCATACATTCGAGAGTCTGGTCTACGGTTAATTTACCAAAGAAATTGACTATCCACTAGAATTATGATATAAAGTGAGTTACAAATTCATGAATCAAGAACTATACAAATTATATTAAATACCTCTCGATTCAACCCTTGTGCATGGACAATGACGCGCTTGATATCATTTATGTCTTCATAATGTTCTAAAGCCTATCGTAAAATCGATATGGTATACGAGTCAGTATTCAGCTCATAGACATTTTGCAAATAAATAACGTGAATAAGACGCACCCTCTGATATAAACCGGCTTTTTCGCATAAATTAGCAATAGTCGCTCGATCGTAATGAGAGAATCTCAAGTTGGATAGAATAGCATCGGCCACTTGAGGAGCATGCATAAGATTCATTTCAAGAAGACGCGTCTGCAGGTGCCCATATTCCGCAGTATCTTTGTCCTGTAATACATCTAACAAGAATGAAGTAACTTGTTGGATAAGGTTTTGCGACATGAATATATCAACAATCTATACAATAAGAAACATAGTAAGTATGACAATTAGAATAGTGCAACGCATAATTGTTAGTGAGTTTTTCATACTCGTTCAATGTCGGCAAGAGAAGTCCCTTGATTCTCGACCAATGTTTTTGCAAACGCAGCACCCTTGTCTGGATCGCGACGCATTATCAGTTGTAGGATTTGCGTGTAGTCAGGCTGGAAGTTGGCCGTTTGTGCATAACTCGTAATACGGTCGTACTTTCCGAGATCGATTAAGCATTCAATAACCTAGAAACCACAGCGTCGTTAGCATGATATTGACATAATAGGGATTTCGTACGACTGTTGGAAACTCGAGTACCTTGGCAGGTTTATTGCCATTATGATATACTTTAACTGCTGTTTGTGGATCGTGTGGCCGTAGAACATCGCCTAATTCCTCGCTGCTCGTCAACTGGACTCGGGAGTTTATTATAATAAGTACTTGCCATCAATATAATCGATACAAAGCCAGCCAGTATTCGATTGCCTACCTTATCTTGATCCAAGTATTGTTTCATAATCTGAATTTTTCCAGTCTGGGCGGCAATATTAGCGAGTGCTACTGATTCATACTGATTAAGAGGGTTCTTGTGTATTATAGTAGAGAAGTACTTTATAATAGGTTGTGGTTGTCCGGCAACTGTTGGTTGTAGCGTCTTGAGCCGATCAACAACGGCTTGAGTACGAAGAAAGCCCTAACATTTAGAAATTCTACTATCAATAACTAATAATAAGTGTGACGATAAACATAATAATATAATACAGTAAATTATTGTTTGTATGAAATATGGTATCGTCTGTTTTTACCTTGGGTGACTTTGCAGCCATCACAACAGCATTTTCATAGTCTCCGGCATTGTAAAGAGCCATGAATTTCTCAGTGTACAGACGCTCGATACCAGCTAGATCGTGACGAATAGCCAGACGTATTGCAAGATCAGGCTTTCCGAGAATTTCAGCAATGTATCGTAATAGTATAGAATCGTCTATCGTCACCGAGTACACCTGAAAATATAGAACAAAATAAATTAATTGGAATAACGAACCATTGTGATCATTATGCTGGTATCGTCATAAATAGTCATTTTGAGTAAGCCCTTCGGGTTATATCCATATCGCTAATAGATTCTTCATACCTGTCCCCCTTTGTTAACAGCAAGCAGCCCATTACTCTCCTGTGGCTCACCAAACCTAAATATTGATTCCATACTAATCCTATTCATGTAGATACAAGTCTGGGATTCCACTTCATACAAGTGGATGTATCCAAACTTGGTAGCAAGCAAAAATAGTCCATATTTCTTGCTAAACGTCAAATTAACAGGGTAGTCTGTTGCTGCATCGTCGGGGAAAAACACCGAAATATCATTACAATGTTTAGCAAGGGCTCCATTTGGGGCTTGGATAGTTTCGATTATACGAAGCTGTTTGTCAATGTGTTAACATGCGATTAGAACGTATATCGTGGAACAAACAGTTTACGGGTCATATGATTCCGCTATCTCACACACTTTTCGAGCTTACCATTTCTGCACCAGGATTATTTCTTGAGGCAAATACAATCAACGGCGCCTCGACATCAACTCCATTCTCTTCTTTAGTCAATACAGCAAATGCAGCAGCATTTCCATCTAATTCCTGACTAACTTTATATTGACTATTCCATAACTGCATTTTTCCAATCACTCTTTGATTTCCGGGAGTATGCTATTAAAAGCACGCGAGCAAGAAACAATGATGCTCGATTCAGTAATCGTACCAGAAAAGGAAAACCTATACATTCTTTTATTTAGTGTCATTACCTCATCTGACAATTTAATTCCGATAACAGCCGCCCATGTAGATGTATCGTTAACAACATAATCAATAATCTGAGTTCCACTCAAACACTGGTGTCTGTCAAACATTTTTTGTGGTGTCTCAGTATCAACTTTCCAGTGATAAACCGAATTCCTTGTTATAGTTGCCAAAGTCGTGTCATCAAGCCATTTCCAGAATTCAAATTCATCCTTCGCTTCGTGAGCTCCAGCCTTGCTTTGGGTTTCGAGATTAAAGAGTTGGAGCGTTTGTTTTGCTTATGGACGAGCAGAGACAAAAGTTTAAAGTGAGTAAAGTAGGATACAGTATTATAATAACGCGTAATTCAATATAAATATGGAATCGATATGTAATAGTTTGGTAGGAACTGTAACCATTAACGTGGTTGACATATGACCTAAACCCTTGTACGAAAACCCAATTTTACATTTATATTCACCTTTCAATGCCAAAAAACGTCCATTTGGGCTCATAATTACTTGCTCAGCCGTCATATCGTGTTTCCTCACATTATTCGTATTATGAAGATCTACCATCACCACCTGGAAGCGTCCGTCCGGTTTTGTATTGCGAACGGTTATATAGAGGTCTGATGCAAAGCTGCAGCTTCTGAAGCCAATGGCTTCTTTTGCAATACCGTGGTCAGATAACTATCATGCAGTAAATACACACGTTATGTATGAATATGTGACTATAACAAGGTTACTTTAATCGAGTTCTTTACGGTTGATAATTGATATTTATCCAACCTTAAGTCGCTCTTGTAGAATTATAGGTATCATATCAGTCATAGCTGCAGCTGACGGAGCTGCCATATTGAGTTCTTTAATGTTTCGTTAAGTAGAGCAGGGAAAAAAACTTGTAAACTTTGACAGTTACGGTCTTGCAAATAGTAATATTTGGTACTGAAACAAAAACCGCGCAAAATTTTCGTTCGTTGAACAACCAATTTCCATTGGCTGGAATTTGAAACGTCATTCATTCTCTATTAGTGTGCTAAAATCTAATGATCGAAACTATGATGATGGAATGTGTAAAAGCCCCTTAAGCTTGAAAAACCCTATTATAATTTTTCTAGACGTTATAATAATAAGCACCGTAACGGTAGAATTAGAACGTGATACAGTGACACAAATCTTCTTGAAAAATCCACTCTGATCAGCGACTAAACCATGATAATGATAAAGTTCTCAGAACATTGTAGTAAATGATCGCCACCCCCATAATCATCTCCCTGACGGTAATCGCCACTGGACCTTGATCGAACCCCTTTTTCAGTGTCTTGGAAAGTTGACAATATGATTTACAGCGGATTTGGACTGCAAATTTCTAGAAATAATACGATAGTCACCTGATGAATATACATTTTTTTTTGAATAAAAAATTCTATTACGTCTCAAACTGGACTTTCGCTCAGTATTTCACATTGACGAGGAATAAATTTATTTCAGTTTCGAACAAATTTATTACGAGAGGACCCTTGAAGTCCAAAACGTGGTGATTATCAATACATTATTTTGATGATTTGATAAAACTGCATCGTCATTTCCATTATCATACGTAAATATTTTGCAAATTCCTTTGTTGAATGAACGTAAAAAGCCTCAGCCCATTTCTACCACCACTGTTAAGCTTTTGGTTATAGTAAAACAAAAGTAGTAACTGATATTACTGTAGTATTATCGTAGGACTCTCCCTAAAGGAGGGTCCACTGCAACTAGTAATTGATATCCGGCATTTATCTTGTCAGTATCTCCCCAATGCAATGAACGCCCATAAACAACGCGTATAAATGTATAAACAATATAACCTAAGCTGTAGTAAATTTTTAATTTTATTAACAGCTTGACACTTTAATCATGTACGAGAAAGCGTGTGCTGACCTTGAGAAATAACCGTAGATTGAAGCATGGCTTCTCCAACTTTTATCGACGTTAAGCCTCAGTCACAATCTCGATTCCGGAATTCTTATCTATAAGCAAAATTCTTACTCTATAGGCCTAAGAATTACGCGTCGAATGTATAACGCGTCTTTACTGATTGAATTGCCAAATTTTGATAGCAGGCAGACAAAAACTACTTACCAACAGAGAAATAAACTTTTTACGTTCTGTTATAGTACAAATTGCCAGGAATAAAAAAAATTATAAATTTGGTTTTATTAGTATATCAAAGTGTTATACAGTACTAATTACTAGTAACTAAATTCTAAAAATGCGCGCGTCTCTCGAGTAATTCTGACTGCCCGTATTTTATGTTGCACTGTCTACTATATTTTTGTACGTCTATATTGTACTTGCCAGCATTTCTATTCCTGTTTTGTTACTGACATTTCGTTGCTCAATCTGATCTTACCAGGCTTGGCTCTGGTTCTCGGTTATTAATCTTCACAAATACATCCAAATTTTTGGCAAAACAATTGTATAAAGTTTTGCCAATGTCATTGTACACACATTTCAAGACATGTAATAATTTGCATGCGCAGTTCTTAAATTGAATTGTCTTTTTTGTGATTTGTGCAAAGCAGATCTTAGCTTGATTAAAAAATTTTTAATTTTTTTTTGCATCCTCTTAAACACGTTGGAATTGATAATGTATTCTAGACAGAGGTTTATTATAATTAAAAATTGCATATAGATATCAGCCTGTAATTAAATATAATCACATAAATTCTATTATTACTTTAAACTTTATATCTAAAAGATATGGCCAAGAGTTTTTGATTAAGCCTCACCTACATCCAACTAAGACCTCATAAGCGTTTACAAAGCCTTATTGGAATACGTGTATGCCAAAACAGGAACGGCTTATCATAGGGAGATATGGGAGCAATTGTGCCTCTTACGAGCGAGAAAAACGCGCAAATGTTGGTGCCAATATTTCTTTACAGGTTCGAAGCAGATGTGCATTTCCAACAGCTATTTAGGCTAATAATTAGGTAGTTTTTCAGTCGCTCAATAGTGTTATCCTCACAGTCCGTTCGCATCGACATAAAATAGTAAGTAAATGAAACCTTTTAAATGGGTCCGATTCAATCAACTACCGACTGACACTTTGAAACAATGTTTGTCGGTCTAATCTTTCGGACGCAATCTATAAGGTTCAACAAAAACTTTAAATAACTCATTTTTTACATATTCCGTTCCTCAAAAGCACAATCATATACATTCTGCATGTATCCTATTAACGATTGTTCCCTAACAGCGCAAAACTAAGTTTGTTCGGTGGCAAGCGCCGAGAAAAGGATACGTGTTACAGCATGTGTCATATAATTGTATCACCCTCGAGACTGTCAACTATTATAAATTATAACGTTATGATTTCTCCTAATACGTAAAATTTTTAATTTTTCTTACCAAATATTGCATTGTACTCTTGTATTCTTCCAGTTTTGTAGCCCAACAATGAATGTATCGGTTTCAATAAACTAGTTATACACCCCAACATTTTGTAGTTATGTGTATTGAAGAGGAAAAAAAAGGTCGTGTATACTAGTGACAAAGCACGTTGGCTATGCCAAACACCATGCATTGTCAATAATTAAAAGACTGCATTATGGTTTCGTAAAATAAATTTCATATCACATGACTGAGTCAACTGCATGCATGCTGCGGTCATATGCAACACGAATGAGCCATGTTTTTAGGCACAATACGGATGAGTAATGAAGTGTGCGCATATTACAGCTCACCATTTTGACCTTTTCGATAAGACTATAAGGTGGACAGATTTGCATATATCCCTTCCTCGGACCATTGCATATCAGGAAACAGGCGCCCAATATTGCCACAATTCGTGTAATAAATTTAGAATTAAGCTTAGATTAAAATAGTCATGCGTCAAGAATAATAGTTTTTGTGTCTGGCTGGAACATTACGGCCGAACAATGGAAAGTGTGTTGAGCGTTTAATATAGTCTTTGTAAACTGTACCACCCCATAAATAGTCATCGTAAAAACTCGGAGAGTATGATGACCGAACTTCAGCCGTATTTACGTGATACAATATTTGTATCTAAAATCACTCTAACCGTATTTGATTTAGACGTCATTGAACGATATCTTTTTTGGTAATAATGCGGAGCAGATTAAAACAAAAATGAGATGAGAGCCCGTTTTTCAAATGACATTCTATGCAGACTAACACAGTAGCCCCCCACTCTTTTGTATATGATGGCACAATGGATACTGTTACAATTATACTTAGGGGGATACTATAGTTGGAAATTGTGCAACGATCCATGCCACTGGTTCGATGTTTAACACCCTTCTGTCATCATGCTTGGCAAAAATGTCACGCTTTTGGCCCAAATAATTATTGTTATAACAAAGAAATACATATCGTACAAATATAAATAATAATTTCCACTAATGATGTCCTAAAATGGAATTCAATTTACAAAAAAAGTCGATTGTCTGTGAACAGTTACCGTGGGACGAAAAGGCAAATTCTTTCGTTATTATTTATATTTCTTTTTTACACAAAGGTTCTGTGTCTACACGTGACTTTCTGTTAAAAGCCATGCCCAGCTTCAAATCGTCCTGAAATTTTGATCTTTCTTTCAAATAGACGTACATACTAATACTACTATTACTACTATTACTACTATTACTGCGACTACTATATTACTACTGCTACTGCTACTTCTACTGCCACTTCTACTGCTACTTCTACTACTGCTACTACTGCTACTACTGTTACTACTGC
>CAJVPI010000535.1:0-27170 GCA_910592345.1 Paraglomus brasilianum
CAAATCCGACATTAACGTATATGTATGAAGTATCAGGACTGACAAAAATATTAACATTAATTAACAATCTCGTTGACAAATGACAAAAGATAATATTAACTATAAATACATGTTTGCGTGTACGTAGAAATTAGACCCCAGATCAACCATCGTCTTCATCTTGTGGAGACTGTTCTCTTGAATCAGCTGAATCTGACGCTTCAATTTCAAACTATCGTATAGTCAAATGAAACTAATTAACGATATTGTTTGATAACTAAGGAACAGCCGTACTATCTTCTACACTTTTCACAGATAACTTACTACTCGGAAAGCTGTTCATATACCTCATCCCTCAGATCCAGAGCCGTCTTCAAGTATATTTTTAACTTATCATTGATAAAAGACTCGTATTCTGTAATTTTCTCTTGAATGGTTTGAGTCTGTGACCTGGACATAATAGTGTGCAAACATGAGTGACGTTATTTTTAAGATCGACACTTTTCGCTGTTTTCAAAATTAGTCACCTGAGAAATGATTGCTGTCGTTTTTTGTTAAGAGGAAGCTTCTTGATTTTACAGCGTGATTACAGTGCAGTTTACATTGGATGAAGCAATCGATTTTATAAACAAAAAAGAGAAACTCTTGGAAAAGTGCGTGCTATTTTGATTCTTTAGTATCTTGTCAGTTCTTACTAATATGTGGTCGTTTTAACAGAAGAGCAGATCAGTATTCAAAGACAGCTGCAAAGGTTAACGCGCACATTGCAATGGTAAGTTAAAATATGATTCAGGGTTTATTATTAGGAATAGTAATTATTAGATTCACAATACTTATATTATCCTTATAGGTATTAGAAGCAATAAACGAAATATTAAATTTGAAAGATGAGAAAAACCAAAGTAGCAATACATAATATTCAGAAATCTAAATGCACACTTTTTAATACCCACAATAAATGACTAATTCGCATGCATGTATGAATAAGCTGATTTTACCCTCTGCTCAATTTATCAGCATTAGTAATTTTCGCAAAGATTATATCAAATTTATGGACTCAGGCATACCAAGTGTCCTCATTTTGTCTTTGAGGGAAGCGACACATTAAAACAATGCAATAGAAGGAAAAGGAAGACTATTTTGTAATTAGTAGTTGGATACGAGCATTGAAACGACTTTGCTTGACTTGTAAAGACTAAAAACATACTTATTCCCGACACATAACACCTGGCTCTGGTTTTATGATCGATAGAGAGCGTGGACTTGGTACGAAAAAGATTAATCCATAAGCAATTGAAATAAAGACATCATTTAAGAGGTATAGTGGACAATAACAGACTATGGTCTTGGCTTTACTCTAAATGTTGGTGGCTCAATGACACTTGCATGCGCTATTAGAAACCACTTCACTTTACAATGCAAAGCAATAACTATTATTAAAATAACTCAATTACCAAGAATTGCCCAGGTAAAAAAGGAAGATAGAACCTCGATAAAAGATTAGTTGACGACAGAGAGGTAATGACACGATATGTTGTCAATTACGACAATATATTAAAGACGGTAAATCTTAGGTTGGCAAAGATGTAAGTTATACCCAACGAAGCTTTTAATAGTATTATTTGGTCAGAATATATTTCTCTCATGCAATTCCTCCGTTATAGTTTCAGAGACTGTCTATTTATTATTCTCGACTATTTGTCATTCTTCACTAGTTTAGATTTTTACAGTTCGAGGTAAGAAATATTATTTCGATATTATCACATAAATATGTGATTAATAGACAATGTGCTTAATATTAATTTGAATTAGGTCATAAATATATATCACATAGCATGCGTACTGCAGATCTCCGGAAAAAACAGCTTCGAGTCTTTGTATGTATGCTTCATTCTTTCTACAGCTTCCCTCTCTCCAGAAATGGCCTTAAACCATAGGGCCATAATATTGCCAGTCTTTCCTTTTTGATCTCGACTATTTAATGCTCTTTTCTCAATGATAATATACTCGATGTGTTGTTGCATCTTTACATAACGCCTAGCGGCAATGTGGCATGTTCTTCTAGTACTTGTACTGTACACGTGTGATGACGTTTCTTTGTCACGCGATTGATGCCTTTTCCACCCCGCTTCACGTACACTCAGCATCACGTCGCATCTTGATACTAATGTTTTCATTCTCTCAGAATATCAAGCAAGAAACTGACTCGGACGACTCCGTTTCAATGGATTTCGATGGAACGTCCAAGTCACCCAAATCGCGTCGCACAGTGACACCAAACACGTCTCAAAAACCGCGAAAGCGCAAAGAAGACAATGACGGCGAGAAAGCTCCTATTTCCAAAGGCAAGAAAAAATTAAAAAAGGCTGACGATGAGGGCGAGCATACTACTGCTGAACAAGGGAAAGCATCAGGAACGAAGAAGACGAGGTAGGTTCAAGTAATTTAATGTGTGTGATACTTGGACAACTTTCTGAGCAGTAACGAATTACCAACTCGTTCGATAGTCATTACTTTCAATATCTACAGAAAAAGACCGGTCCCGTTGCTCCTGGATCCAAATCAATTCCTGTGGGAGCTGAGAATTGTTTAGCTGTAAGCCAGCAATTAAAAGATTTCGTCAATGTTAGTGGTTTTAGTTACATTACTTACGATCGTGAACTTTCTGCAGGGCCTTACTTTTGTTTTTACTGGAGAATTAGAGTCACTGTCGCGCGAAGAAGCACAAGATTTAGCAAAACGCTATGGAGCGTTAGTATAATGTGCTTAATTTCTGCACGTGATTTGAAGATAAATACTCTCTAAGCAGATGTCTCGATCGCTTACATACAATCAATAATTTGTATAGCAAAGTGACTGCTGGCCCGAGCTCCAGGACATCCTACGTCGTGGTTGGTGCAGACGCGGGCCCAAAGAAGCTTGAAAAAATCGATCAACTTAAGATTAAGACCTTAACAGAAGATGAATTTCTTGAATTTATCAGAACTAGTCCTACACGAGACAATATAACAACCTCAAAATCCAGCAAATCAACAAAAAAGGCAAAAGCCGTTGAAGATGCAAAGATGCTCGTTGATGAACCTGTGAAAGCTTCTTCTTCAACAAGGTAACTTGGGTTGAATTCCTTTGTTTTTTGGTCGTTTTAAGACAAAATATCACACAATGTCTATTACAGTAACTTACAAGGCCCAGTAGCACAGCTGTGGGTTGATAAGTATAAACCTCAAAAGTTGACGGAAGTTGTTGGGAATCAAGCACAAGTCACAAGGCTTCAGAAATGGCTGGAACAATGGTATACTTTTGTAATTTTGTATATGAGTGTTTTAAATTCGAATGGGGTACTGATTTTATTCAACTAATTACAGGGAAGCTAACCTTCGGAGTGATTTCAAACAAGTTGATAAAAATAATCTTGCATATAGAGCAGCGCTTCTATCTGGGGCTCCAGGAATTGGAAAGGTAAGAGAAATGGTAAATCATTGTGTCTGGCAATTGGATAAATTACAGCCGTTTGATGTTTGCATTTGCTTGTAGACTACAGCGGCACATCTAGTAGGTGAACTGCAAGGATATGATATCATGGAATTTAATGCTAGCGATACTCGCAACAAAAAAGCAATCGAAGTATGTATGAGCTTATCCTGCTATGTAATAAATCGCAAGTTTCCTGTGCTAAACCTTTTGCCTTTACAAGAATGCCATAAAAATAGCTACTAGTAACCGTTCTATTGCTGGGTATTTGCAATCTGAGACATCCAAGATAAAGGCAGATGAGAAAGGCAAGCATAAGGTAATATATATACAACGTCTGCTATTAGTGTTGTAAATTTACTCTGAACCAAGTCGGTTTTTTAGGAAAAGACGACACCTAGCAAGAGCAATAAGTTACTTATTATAATGGATGAAGTTGATGGCATGTCTGCCGGTGATCGTGGTGGCATTGTTGAACTGACTTCTCTCATAAAAAAAACACAAGTACGATAAACACATATTGTGTGTGTGCATATGTCACATTTTAATGTTTATCGAGGCTTTTATCGTAACATTGAGTTTTTTATTTTTGTAAAAGGTTCCAATTATTTGTATCTGTAATGATCGCCAGTCACAGAAACTTAAAACGCTAGTAAATATTTGCTTGGACTTGAAATTCCAGAGGTATGTTTATCGTGATTTTTTGGAGTTGTTGCTGTAATGTTAATCGCTAATATAATGTGTCCATTCAAAGACCGCGTGTCGAGTCTGTGAGATCGAGAATATTGACAATTGCTTGTCGGTATGTATATTGCTCGCGTCTGTGATTTGCTCGAGTTTTTTCCCCTTTCAAACGTAAGTTAACATGTTGTTGTTCTAGAGAGAATGTTAAAGTTCCACCAAATGTTATTGACCAGCTTACGTCAAGTGCACGGTCTGACATTCGTCAAGTCTTAAATATGTTGTCAACGTATTTTCTTTCTGCAAAGAATATTGATTATGATCAAGGGAAAGCTTTGTATGTAAACCCAGTTGTTTTTGTATAGTTTCGTTTAGGTGGGGTTTTTTGAAATTAAAGAATCTTTCGTAAAATCTTCCATGAAGGTCAAAATCATCGGAGAAAAATTTTATTATGAATCCATGGGATGTGACTGCTAAACTTTTTAGTAAACTTACTTGGTCACAATCGAGCAATTTGACAATGTCGGATAAGCTTGAGCTTTATTTTAATGATTATGACATCATTCCTCTTATGGTTCATGTAAGTAATTAGGAACTGCGTATTGCATGTTTTCGATTACTGTGTATTGGTATTAATTATGCTATCCTATCAGGAAAATTATCTCAAACACAATCCCGCGAGAGCTCAACGACTAGCACAAGAAGCCAAATCAAACGTGGCAACGAAACTATATGCGATGGATTTCTTTAGCAAAGCTGCAGATTCTATTTCCGATAGTGATTTACTTGACAGGATGATTCACGGGTAAAGATACCTATAAATGCTTACAAGGATGAATACAAATCGACCTTATCTTTAATTGATATTCAACTGCATCTAGAACACAGCAACATTGGACGTTGATGCCTGCTCACGCTGTAACATCATGCGTCCGACCTGCATCTTTCATCTACGGGGATTCAATTCACACTGGCGGTTATGGCGGGCCATATTCATTTCCCAGGTAATACGACATTGTAATGTGCAATATGTCGCGCTCATTATTCTTGTCGGGGGATTAGTGCTCTTGTCTCTTGATAGTAATAACAGGCTAACGTGATCGATACGTGTACATGTACTTGATGCAGCTGGCTTGGACAGAACTCTAAAGCGCAGAAGCATCAACGTCAGCTTAAGGAATTACATAGTCATATGCGTATGCGTGTATCAGGGGACAAGACTGAAGTGCGATTGAGTTATATTCCGACGCTGGCCCCCGAATTAACGCTTCCATTAGTCGGCGAGGTAACGGAAAGAGATCACCAGCGTTGTTTACCAAGTCACTTGATAATTTAGTAATTTTTAATATCGAATAGGACGGCATTCCCAAAGTCATTGAGAAAATGGACGAATACTATTTGAATAGAGAAGATTGGGATTCGCTTATGGAACTGGGTCTTGGCCCAAATACTGCTAACAGGTTATTGAGTAATGTCAGCACGAAAGTCAAGACTGCGTTTACACGAAAGTAAGATAAGAATATATGTATATATATATTTATGTATACGTATGTGTTGCTGTCTCTTAATGAACTTGTTTATATGTTGCAGATACAATTCTACGACGCATCCAGTCCCCTTGCTCGGTGTCGCAACTGTGAATAAAGCGCCAACATCTGCAGTAGTAGTGCCAGACATAGAAGAAGCTGCCGAGGCGGAAACAATACCACTTGAGGATGAGAATGACGGTGAAGATGAAGGTGAACAAGATATTGGCAAAGACAAGTATATCAAACAGAAAGGTTCAAATGTGTTCAAGGCGGCATCAGGGAAGGGAGCTAAGAGTACCAGAGGAAGAGGGGGCAGTAAGAGTACTGGAAGTGGTAGAAGGAGCATTGGAAGCAGTAGTAGCAAGGCTCGGAGTAAATGATTATTGAAGTCAACAGAAGTAATATAATATGCATAAAATTTTTAATAAATAAATATTGAAGTAAACAGTCATTTGTATATTTGTTTCGCCACAAAAGTTATTAATCTTCTTTATTATCGCAGATATTTGATTATCTGACGTTTCTGTTCCGGCTGATCTGCAGCTCTTCGTTTGCAAACTCGTTTTTTATAATCTGCAAGATGTTTTCTGCGTCATTCCAATATACTATCTTAGACTTGATCTTTGTTGTTGCCGATAGTTTGTCATTAAGGTACTTTTCCAGTCTGAAGCCTTTCCTCACCAATACTGTATCGTTACTGGTCATCTTTGTAGCCGGACAAAAGTCATTTACTGAATCGCCAACATAAAAAACTTTATCATATTTCACGGGACTCGATGCTAAATAAATCTCTAATTCTCGTCCTATGTGAATTATGAATCAAATGAGTTGATTTTGACAACGGGACCAATTGTCATATAATGAATATGTATATGTTATGCATAATACATGTTATTGCTCGCAAGACGCGCACAAGTGTGTTTACCTTTGCACATGTTAACAGAACAATCATTCAAACAGTTGTGTGGTTCGTCGGTGGCTTTGATAAGCCTCTGGACTCGTAATCTTCCGTTCTCGTCCCAAGCGGCAGGATTAGTGATGATGGCTGATACTAGATGGTGCACTCCGTAAGCATTCAAGATGGTTTCAATGAATATTGAATTTGCATCGGATAAGATAATAATATCGGCATTGCCATTTTTC
This sequence comes from Paraglomus brasilianum, assembly GCA_910592345.1. Taxonomy (NCBI): domain Eukaryota; kingdom Fungi; phylum Glomeromycota; class Glomeromycetes; order Paraglomerales; family Paraglomeraceae; genus Paraglomus; species Paraglomus brasilianum. The sequence goes on from CAJVPI010000535.1 coordinate 6,804, forward strand.
ATTACTCGAAGAGTTTCAATCATTGATGGACTCTAATACAAACAGATGCAACCATTACTTTCATATCGTAGCATTAGCTGATTCGAACACGTCGCTACTTACAAAGGGTATCTTTGCTAGAGACTCTTGTATTTGTTCTTTATTGATCCCTTTTTGATAAAGCTCTCCCAGTAAAAGATCTCTATAAACAAGAATCAGAATGTGTTGTTCTCTGATACACTTTAATTGGTTGTTATTACTTACATCAAATCCGTCCATTGAAGCTGCCTGTGTAGTGCAGTTATTTTAAGGCTCAAATCCTTACTTAGATCGTCAAAGATCCAGACATCAGAATTTGCATCGATAAGAGACCTTGAATGGCGTATTAGCATATAGGATTAAACGCAAGGGAATTGATTGTTCGTCGTCTTTTATGCAGCCACATACCAGTCAAAGTCAAAAACAGCAAGACGCTTGGAAGAGGCCATTTCTATCGTTCCAAGTCGAATAAAGAATATGCAATAAATTCCTGTTGTTTTGCCGTAATAAGTTTCAACAAACTCTTACAGAGATGTGAATCGGGCAATTTGAACAACCAGGCAGGCGATAGAGCCGATTGGCAGAATATTATACGAGAAGTGTGTGATGGAAAAGGACTTGCCTAACCTTGTCATAATTGATAATTGATGTCGATGTGATTAACGACTGAGATTTTCCATCAAACTATCTATTCCTCATTTAGTTAAACAGTTCGGGCGTTGTAAGAACCTCTTCACGACTAGAGTTGTTAATTACACAATGTATATTTTAAGTAAGAGCCTCTTGGTTAATATTAAGTGCACGAATTAATATCTAACCATTATAGTGTGACACCTATTTCCGATAATGGGAAACTTCTATATACAATGTCAATGAATCACGCGTTATAGGTAACAGTATGCCGAATTTTACTACTCATAATGTCAAGAAAGCAATTAATTCAAACACATCCAATTTAAAATTAAAGTTGTTTAGCAAGATGGCTACTGTTCGCCCACGCTGTACCAAATTAATGCCGCGAAAAATACTGCCACAAGAAGTCTTCCCTGGTACTAACCATATATGATTAGCTGGTGCCGTGTAACAAGAACAAATACCTTTCTGGTGAGCGTACCTCGAATATTAACATGAACCTAAATAACATGAACAGAGGCGAACGAGCGACTGAGAAACCAAAGCGTGATCCTCCCACAAAGACACTCATTAAAGAGTTAGTCCCAACCGATTCGCGACAAAAGGCGACACACACAAAACTCGACATTATAGATCTACGACCTTTAATGCGTGGGTTCACCATCGAATGTATAATACTCGACGTACGTAAGTATTAGTAAGTGCATATGAACGCTCTACATTGTAATAGCGAATAAAACGTTCACTAAACAGGAACTTGACTCTTGTATTAGTGTTATCACGCAACACAAATTCGGGGATGGTATTCAGCTTTCTTGTAGCAGATACAACGGCAGTATGTACACTGGTTGTATGGCAATACGGAGAATGTCTAAATCCTGGTGACATGTTACGGATAACAAATGGGTTAGTCTATATACATGTACATAGGGCTTTGGTGTTATTCAGTGTAGTTATTCGCTGACAGCGTCTTTACTGGTTTATCAAAGTGAGGTGAGGATATATGATGGAAAGATGGAAATTTGCGCATCTAAACGAGACGGCACCATTCGACGTTATGATGAGTGAGTAATAGACGAGCTTGTGTTGATTGTTGCAAACGTTAAAGAACTCGTATATTGATTCAGACTTTGAATTAATTAGAAATGTAATGAAATTTGTCGAAACAGAAGAACCAAATCTCTCAAAATTTCTATGGTGTGAAGCTCCGTCCAGTCCGTTAGACATTGTAAGTGATCTGATTTCAGTTCTAGCATATATACTGTTTACTAATAACTCCTTTTGTAGATTCCTGTTCAACAACAAGGCTCTCAACTGGAAGAAATTCAGCTTCCATCCACAGCTAAATCAATAGACATCAACTACTACTATTCACCCTCTAATATACAGAGTTCCCACTCTGATAAAAGGCATCGCCCGCAAAGACCGAGTCCTTATTCGCGACCGAATTCAAGGCGGAATAGTGAATGGGATAGGGACAGACGAGATGGAAGTCGAGATCGAGATAGGGATAGAGATCGGGATAGAAGCACGAGAGACATTGGTAGAGAAAATGGAAAAGACGATGAAAAGGATGGCGGAAAGGATATGGGACGAGATAATTTCGAGCCAATAAACTATAAACTCAACTAAATAATTTTCGCATTCCCAATAACATTAAATTTAATCTATGCGATCTTAATACTATGTACAATCAGTAAGCAGATGCTGAGACTTGGTGGATTGATTGGATTCAAGCATACATCAGTGCACATGTCCACTGATTATCGGTCGAACGGATATGCACACAAAGTATAAGTAAAATACAGTCATGTGTAGAACAAACCATGGCTATAATTATTTGATTTGAAAATCCAAATTGAAATAGATCAAGTATTTCTGATGAATGAGTAGCGGAAATTTTCAAAGAATATGCAAGAAATCAGATATCTTAATGATTGAAGCGTATTTAAAGGAATGTTTTTATTTTAGAATTGGGTTACATGATGAGAATTTGACACACCAAAAAGTTGGATAGCAAAAAGAATGTGAAGTTTAACAAGGACTATTAATTGTACAACATAACAAAGACTAACATACAATGAACAATAAGGGTTGAAAATGTTACAATATCAGAACTTTATATAGAAACCAATACATGGGTACTTTACAGTCCTACTTTCTTTTATTGAGAGAAAATTAAAACAAATTATATTGAGACTTTTTTTTTTTGGTGCTTGCAATGCACAAGCAGCCAGCTCGCCTATCTTTTATCATTTCGAAGATCTACGAGTACGAGACCAACCACTCAATGACCATGCTCGCGTTATATCACTGCTCCTCCTCGCGTCAACATTTACAGTACTCTTGCCACAATTCCTCTCGTCCAAGTTCTCGTCATTACTGTCATCCCTATTTAAGTCCAGTTGCATTACTCTAATCATTCTACAATCTTCTCTACCATCCATTCCTGTAATGATAATGCTACTATTAAGATTATCGTCATTATTTGCGGACACGGAATTAACGCCGCCGTCTACAGCAAACTCTGTAGATTCCAGTCGCACATTTTGCGTCATTGCCTCGAATTGCAACAGTGTGCTTGCACGATGGTGCCCATCATCTTCGAGTTCAACGCAGCCTTTGGTAATACCAAATTTATTCCTAAAGCGACGGCGTCGACGTTTAATGCGATATAGAAAGTAAAATAGTGCCCCGGCTAGAAAAGCAAAACTGGTCACACTAATGACTGTCACGTAGACAATCTTGGTTGGTGATAACGATCTGTGCAGGGATTCGTCAGGAAGGGTCGCGAGACCGGTGGGTGATGTAGAAGAAGAAGAAGTGGAAAATATGGTAGAGGATTGAAAAGGTGGATTAAATGGGGAAGCTCCAGTAGGGGGGCTGGGAGAGTTGTTGTTGGAATTAATGGGCGGGTCTGAATTGTTGGGTTTAGTAGGATCCGGTTTATCTGGTTGAGCACCGGATGGGTTTGCTCCCCCGGGCGAATTTCCTCCATCTGATGGCGCATTTCCTCCCGCGTTGTTTCCACCAGATGAATTATTTCCACCGCCTGATGAATTATTTCCACCTCCGGACGAACTGTTTCCACCTCCGGACGAACTGTTTCCACCGCCTGATGAACTGTTTCCACCTACGGACGAACTGTTTCCACCTCCAGACGAATTATTTCCACCCCCAGACGAATTATTTCCGTCCCCAGACGAATTGTTTCCATTTCCAGACGCATTGTCTCCTGTGTTTACAGGGGCTGGAATGACTTGTTTGTTTTTGGGGGGTGGGAAATTAGTTGAAGTGCTGGTTGAAATGCTGGTTGTAGTAGGCGTTGACGTATCATTTTGTGTGCTTGTTGGAGTGTTTCCATCTCCGGATAAACCAGACGAGTTTACAGAGGGCGTAATGACCTGTTTGTCTTTGGGTGGTGGGAAATGTTGGCCATTATCATTTCCGTCAGATGTACTGGTTGAGGTGCTGGTGGTTGAAGTGCTGGTTGTAGTCGGTGTTGACGTATCATTTTGTGTGCTTGTTGGTGTGCTTGTTGGTGTGCTTGTTGGTGTGCTTGTTGGTGTGTCTGTTTGAGTGTTTGTTGAAGTATCTGTTGGAGTTGGAGTGTTCGCGGGAGTATTATTTGATGTTTTAGTGGTTGTGGCGGTATTTGATGTTTTGTTATTATTCTCAGTCTCATTATCATTGCTAGGTAATATGTTAGGTATAATGTCAGGTGACGGTCTGAATGGCATTTATGAAGATAAAAAGAGCGTACATTAATTTTATTATTATAAACGAAAGGAAGGGAAGGGAAGGGAAGGGAATGAAAAGAAGGATAATCTGAAAGAATGAACTAAAAGAATGTAAATTTTTTCGAAAATGGGTTTCGTTCTCTATCCCGGTTATTAATATACAAACTTTACAATTAGCAATCATAAATATCACAACTTTTTGATCTACATGAATTATGAAGCCGTTTATCCAGTGAACGAATGTTTACAGGATAAATTCGTCATGCAATCTGTTACTGACGCTCTGATTGCACCAACGCAATTGTAAATATTCCGGGCTTGCATTGTTCACCAGTATTTACTTTTTTGTTCCTATTCTCGACGGGCACAGTAGACCAAATAAAGTAGCTCTGTTTAATTATCCGATACTAATGGTTGCACTATAAAAAGAATACGTGGGATGATTACGGGTTGAGACAGTGTCGCATACTACGGAATATGTGAGATTATGCAGGGTGTTAATAATTGTGATATTTGCAAAACATTGAAGACGTAATCGGATTCGTATTAGTTATTGTAATACAAATGTGTCTGCGGACTAGTGTTCATCCGGAGTTGTCAAAAAGAAAAGGAGGGTGGAAGGAAAGAGGGAGCAAATATGGATCGTGGTCTCTTACAACTCGTTCTGGTTGGTTGACAGCAACTGTGTAATGCGATTGAGTTCTAGATAACCGTGTATTCTGTTTCCCAAATATCCGCCCGTTGTGTCATTGAAGAGTCGACCAAACACAAAGGGTCATTATTTGAAATTCATTTGACGAATGGATCAACCGTTAGATGTGCATATAACCATGTAAAATAACATAATACATTGCTCAGTCATGTGTGTGTATGTACACCGATGAGTACAAGTTTTAATAACTTGACATCACTATATCGAGAGAGGTATTATCTGAAACAAAATCATTATTATACATTTCTACTTATATACAAGTGCCATATCCTTGTAATAAAAATAGTCAATGATACTCTTACCTCACAACTCTTACATAATAATAATCTCTCACTATTTACAAAAAATAAAAAAGAATTGATGGCAATGTCTATTTTTTAAACGAGTGTCCAACGAATTAATAGTCAAGGAACTGATAGATGCTGTGTGCGTGTGCGTGCATCTCTGTGTATATACCCAAATTACTTCGTTGCCACAGTGTCTTCATATCAAGTTGTCGTGCCCTTCCAGAATAGTAGTTTTCTCTTCAAGCCAGGCATTCTCGACCTAGTCGGAGTTTGGGGGCGAAGAGATACGACATTAACCACGTGATCCGTCCCACCAGCATCTGTATCACGAACCACGATGCTGCGGCCTTGTTGGCCAAGATTAACCGTAAGGCGACGAGTCATGGGTTCTATCTGGAGCATGGATACCTTTGGAAGTGCTCGCTGATATGAAATCGAGGCTGACCGAGAAATTGTCATTGAATTGTTTGAGAGGGGCGGAAGAGTTGTGCGTGAAGTAATAATAGTCGGTGATGATGCTCCGGGTGTGACATGAAATGATGTATCATCATCATCAGTTGTAACGAGCGATCTTGTATACGATGTTGTACTTATTGTACCCATTGTTTCATCCATTGTCGAATCTACGGCAGTCGCCCTTGAAGTGCCCATTTGCGTATTCGGTGTCGTCATTGTCCCTATCTCAACGTCTGCAACATATTCTCTTACGCCAGATCCAATGATAGTGTTCCTCGCCGACTCGTTCCTATTACTGCTCGTCTGCTCTCCTACCCGTATACTCTCTGCTCCGCTCCAACCACTTGCTATCATGGTAGGTGAGCTCAATTGTGACATGGCTGATTCTGTTGCGGATATACTTGAGCGTAATTCTTGTCCGGTGCTTTGACGACGACTTCGGAGGTAGGTAATGAGGAGTACGATAAGTAAAAGAGTTGTTAAAACGGAAAATGCAACGATAAGTGGTAACCTATCGTCTTTGGAGACAGATGCCGATGTACTGTAGGGAGTAGTTGATGTTGGAGTTGATGGTTGTTGGGCTGGGATGGTAAAAAAGATGTGTAAGTTTGAAAGATCTTTTTTGTTGTGGTGGCGGCAATTTGTTGTTATTATTTATATACAGATTATCAGCAACTTACTTGTGATTATCGCTGTTGTTGGTATACTCCCTTCGTTTGTTTTCGATAAAGATGTTGTGGAAGTGAAGGTTGTAGTCGAAGTGGGAGTTGTTAGAGTACATAGGTCTGCTCGAAAGCAGGATGACATCTGAGCATTTGTTCGACGGATGCTAACATAACACACAAACATGGGAAAATTGCGTCGGCGTATTTATATTGTTTAGCGGGTCTTATTGTACTTGATATAAAATGTGACTATTGAATGTATGGGGATCATCAATATTAAGCAACTGCAAAGTAGATTATCCTTCGATGCCCATTCTCGGCAACGCACAGGAAGATCGTCTAGCAAACAAAACCCGTCGTATTACATGACCTTAATAATGTAGTGTGGCTGAGCATATTAGACAAGGACAGAACTTCTTATAATAGCACATTGCTACCGCAAAGAGGCAAAAACCAAAGCATAATGAACCATAGCAGTGAATAAAAAGGACAAACATTTCAGTAAAATAACGTAATTGCAATATATGCATGTAATAATACCCAAGTTTAGCAAATTGTGTCGAAATAGCAAGATAATAATTAAGTAATTATAATAATTGTGACATGAGGCGTTATATTTCATCTACCCGTTACACTGGATGAAGAATCTTGCAAGCCCCCTCTCTATATGTGAATAGGAGCGACCATGAGTTAAGAGTAATTGCATATTCTTTATTGTTGCAGACAATGTGGTTCTCATGCTTATTTTCATACTTAATTTGTCGTAATGGCATGCAGAATAATGCTTCATGCACAGTACATCCATGAAACAATTATTTCAGTAAAAAATGATGCAATTATATTTAATTAACGTAAGAATAAAACCCCGTATAGAACAGTTATAATAGTAAACCGGGTTATCCCGTATGAGGCATATAAAACATAATCTCTCTATCTCATAGAGGACAACAATCAATAAGCGGTAGAGGACTGTAAATTACGGGCAAAGTAACGGGCAAAGCCCAGTAACGGGATGGGGTGTACACAAGATGCATGTCAAAGAATAAAGAGGAAAACAAGTAACGAAAAAAAATTTTTTTTTTCTCCGCCATTGCAGTCTTCTTGGCCTTGAAAAGAAGAGGTTGCATTATGTTTCTATTCTTAGAGTTGTAGCAAATTTGGGTTTATGCATTGTCTGTCACATTCTAATCCCATTAGAGAACTGTGATGTAATCGAACAGTCCACATGACCCTAATTACTAATTAACGTCTCAAAGATCATGCGATGCGTACTGCTATGGTTTGAGATATGCCCTGCGTTTTAGCAAACAAGTCTTGGCCTGCTTCAGTTCTATGCTTTTATTGCATGAGCTTTGTTATTTACATTGCCCAATCTTGTTCGATTGGCGCACAATGACAACGGGAATGGCGGATTTACATCTTTGGCAACGTTCGCAGTCCTAATCGTTACGAGTAATTGTTCCGTTCTTACGCAGTAAATTGTGGGTAATACCAATTTCTACCTATACCGTTGGTTCGGTAAACATTAAGGAATCGATATTATATTGTGTTTTCAGTGAAACATGTAAAATTTTCCGCTTAGTTCAAAAAAGGTGAATTTCTAATATTTTGCAATAATTTGTCCTTATAAGAACAAACCCCATTCACAGTTTATCGCTATCGAATCAGTACTGAAGATCCGTATCTTATCTATGATGAACGTTTGTCATGCAACACACTAGGCTAAACATCTTTACTCATTCCATGGGGCTCAAAAGAAAAGTAATTCATAAATTTCATTAGATCTTATCATAATGCATAATTTCTTTGATTATAGCTGTCAAATTGTACATGGAATAAACCCTTGGATACAACCAAATCCCTTATTAGCAAGTAAAAAAAAAAGTGCCGTAAACGTTAAAGCTATTTGTGATAGCAGGGTAAGAACAGAAATCGAGCGAGGAAGAAATTATTAGTTATATCACGAGATACCTGTTGTGGTTCGCTATTTGTTGGACATTCAGACGAATAGGCGTTTGTGTTCCTAGTAATCACATTTTAGTAATAGTATTACCTAACAATAATTGGAAAGTTTTGTTTTGCTACCGGTGTAAATTTGCAACGTCTGTACGAAATTGACAGCAAAACGCATTATTTTAATGTTTACCTTTTTCCGAGTGCATACTTGAATCTTCGAGTGTTATACTGTAAATGTGAATTTATACTTTCTGGTATGTAGCACATGCTAATGTTGAATAGAAAATAACTTGCATGCGAGTATGCAACCTAATTCTTTTGTAAGCGACATTCTAATGGATAATTCCTTCCGAGATTATCGAGGATATATTTGTTGTTTGAAGAATTCCAAGTTTGAGAACAAAACCCGTGTTTAATACAGTACAACTAAATCTGTGCACATTAAAAAGCCCACGTGTATGTAACGTATCATTGGGTACACCATGTTTAAGTCAGACAAAAACAGATCGTTTGTACCATGTTTAAGTCAGACTCAAAGCCAGACTGTTCGTATCTGCACATAAGAAGAGATGTACTTGCGTTGAAAACGACGGCTCTAGAAGATTCGATTGCATATATCCACTATTTATCAACTACGATCGATCATCAAACAAAGAAAAGTGCAAATATGTTGCTGAAAACTCTAAATTCAAAGTCATCCAATCCAAATCGCTAGCGTCTCCTATAAAACCAAATCATTAATGTCTTTCATTTCAGGTACTTGCAAAGTTTAAATAGAATTGCTCCTGACGACGCTGATGACAGTGAAACGATAAAATCATTACTGTTGCTATCAACTTTCATGTCATCTCAAAAACAAAAAGCTAAAAATTCAAAATATCCGGAGATCTTATTCTGTATATTTGATATGCTGTATATCGACAGTTTAATTAATAATACCTGAGTATAATAGCTTGCATTTGAGGTTTTTATTGAGATTGTTCTTAACATTCGTTTTGCACTGGAAAAGAAATACCCGGTATCCCAAATAGTACTTATCATGCATGCTCTTAAGAAAGATTGGTCAGTTCGCTCCGCAATAAGGCTTTCTTTATTTATTCTCGCTTATGCAAGTGACTTAATATGTACCCCCATTCGTGCAGTTATACATGTGTCACTGCCAATCATTTTACCATGTTTATCAATCCTTTAATAAAACTTTAATTTAGCGATTAATTTCTGACCGTCAACATAAACTCAGCAGACCAATGTCAAGACAGAACTTGCCGCTACTTACATGCAACTGATATGAGCTCCGTTATAATGTGAGACAACAGGTTGGATAAGGTATCGTCACTGGCCTGCTAATGAAATATATATTGGGTTGACATTCGTAATTATTGCTCTCGATCACTCCAATAGAAGAGTATGAATTAAGCTTAGGTTAGCGAGCACATACATTCCTTGCCATTGTATGCTCAAAACAAGACATTTATCATTGTCTTGCAATACGCTAGTCGTCGGCTAAAAAATAAACACATATAGCTTCCTAGCTTACTCAAACGGTTATGGATTCACTTTCTGACGCTGACGGGTTAATTGTAAAAGATAAAGTCAAACATGCCGCTAGAGGCAGAGGCATTGACGTTTCTGTGACAGCTGGTGGAGTTTCTGCAGATGTTAGTGTTGGTGACAGTAATCCACCTCCACTTCCATCCCCTCCCCCTCTGCCGTCGCCGCCTCCGCCCCCTCCACCCCCTCCACCACCCACTCCCAGTAACGATAATAAACCCAGCAGTAGTCCCGGGCAGGACCCCAAACCCGTTCCTGACAATACTAACGTCGCAGGTGCGACTCCGACAAATAATGCGAACAGTCAGAATAGCCCTAATGTCGACAATTCACCCCAAAATCCAAACAAACCAACGAACAATGGTAATACTAATAATGGAGGGCAACCAAATAACAATAACAACCCAGGTAAACCAGGGGCATCAGCAACAGGTAGATGTCATTGCTATTCTATCAGTAAACTTACGTTATCACGTTTAACGTACGTGTAATATTTACAATAACTTTAATTTTTTATTTTCAGGAACCGGGATCAGTATTAACAATCCAACCGTCTCGCCAAAAGTAGCAATAGACACAGCTTTATCTACCGACTTTTCATCATCACCACCCGACCCGAATGACCCTTATATTACATCAACATCAACCGCTACATCTTCTCCCGACTTTTCGTCTTTACCATCATCATCACCATCGTCGTCACATCATTCTGTAGTTTTAGTAGCTGCTTCTGTAACACTCGTGTGTATGCTAATATTCTCCATATTTGCGCTGTACTTGAGAAGGCGTAAGAAAGTATCAGCAGAGCTTCAAAATTCGAAACCCGAGAAAAGCTATTTCGATTGGGGTAAGACAGGAGGATGGCGTGCAAGAATTAAATCTGCGATAGGGGGAAGAACCGAGAAAAAGAGGCAAGATACTTTTTACGGGGATACAGTCAGGTTACATATTAACGAGAAAGCAGTTGAAAACAATGAAGAATATCCAGTTACAGAGGATGACGCTTTCGAAATCGATGATCCCATTGAATACTATGCTATTGAGTATTTGGAAGTACGAAACTACGAGACCTCATCTAGTAGTGGCATATCGATAAATACAACTACGTCGTCCGGTCTTGACAGCGACACTGCTGTCTTTTCATCCGAGCGATACGAGCCGGAGAATGACAGCATAAAGGATACTAGTACTATCGACTCTTCGTGTAGCGATTACCCGCTCAGTCCAACAGTACCACCCCAATTATTCATACCTACATCAGTACTCACATCCTACGTGGATCCAATCGATCTCTCGGTTTCACCGATTTCGAGTAGCTTCTACGATAATACAGACACTGTAGGCAATAAGAGATTATCATCCTCAACAGGGTATTCAAGCACATACATATCAAGCGACAATAACAACGTTTTCCCAAGACTAAAATCGCCGATACCTTCAGTAGCTTCTAATCGGTCGTCAATGTCATCTCTACAGGTAGAAGTAATGACACAAACGTTGTCGGATCTCTTGACATCAAACGGAGGAATGGTAATTGTAGAAGCGAATGAGAAAGAGAAGAAAGCACCTCGAACCACGCCAGCTGACAAAAAAGTCAAAGTCATGAAGCTGAAAGAAGACAAAACCAGGTCATGGGCGAAGGGATTTAAGAAATCGATAGGATGATGTAATATGCACAGTGATCGAAATGTAGAAACATGTATTGATTGTACTAAATTAATGTTATATAGTAATACGTGTATTAGGTAGAATATTATATAATTTACTTATTGTCGTTCTAAATTTAACGTTAATGCAAAATTCGCATGACACAAACGCAAGACGTTTTTTCAAAGTATCAATTGTTTGTTATCCGTGCGACTTTATAAAATGATGTGCAACCGATCATCCAACTACGCCAAACCTAACAATAAACAATGGTGTTTAGTTATTCAATCATACGAGACATCGATCGTGAAATGTGGCAAGCGAAGCGTGCAAAGCACCGTACAACCAACCGATCGTAATGACGAGAAGTCGCTCAAGTCAACTTTTGAAATAAGAGGGAAAAAAACCCCAATGGCAAACTTTTACTACAACATAAATTTTAGAGTTCATGTTAATACAATTTCTAATTTGCTTGGCATTCTCATTCGTAGCATTGCAGACTTGTGCAAATGTTTATACGAAATGTCATATCTTCGCCTAATAAAATCCGAATAGTGCACCCTGAGACTATAGGTTAAGTGGGTTGTCTAAATGACGTACAACAGTAATGTAACAACGTGTAACATTGGTTCGCTTAATTCATTGGTGCTACGCGCGCATTATCCTCAACACAAATTCTATACAAAAAAGGACAATCACTGTTATCAAATTAAACAGTTAAACAGTCCGGCTCGTCTTTAGCGAATCATATCAAGGTCTTTGCCAATCTCGAGAATTCTGTCAACAAATTTAAAACACGAGGCACAAAGTTTGTGTTCAACGATTCCAGATAAAAGCATTGACAGAATGCAACCAGTATCGACAAGTAAATATCCGCTTGGCCTTTTGATATGGCAAAAGTCAAGTTAGTTTAAGTGTAATGTGCTTTTACACTTGGATTATATATTTGAAAATACAATTGCATTCGTTTATACTCTTCCAAACTAATATCTCGGAGATATTGCGTAAATAACACTCTTTTATTTTTACAAGTCCTCGTTATTCTGTCGAACAGCAAACCCCTCGTCAATTTACTTTACACTCACCGACATTTGGATGAAATTGATATCAACTGGTAGTAATACCAACGACGCAACCAAGACTGTGGCTTTAAATTCGGAATTGCCAATTGTCAACCCGATTGTACAGCATCTGGCAGCAGGAAAGCCACCAGCACCTAATAGTACTAATAAGCCTTGTGTGGCAAAAACAACGAAATCATCCCGGTTAAAACAAGATGTGTCAACACAACTCTCGTCGCCTTCCTCTAAAACAGCATCCGGCTTGCAAAGTGCCTCTGTAACTGCATTCTCGGTACCATCAAGCACGTCTGCGCCATCCGTTTCTTCTGTCTCTTCATCGTCCACTTCGACATCTCCGGCATTGAACGCATTCTACATAGGCTTGCCAGTGCTCATACTCTTTGGCCTCTTCTTTAGCATTTTTCTACGTGTATACCGTAAGCGTAGGTCTTTACAGCGTGCTTTATCAACAGAGCGTCTACGCACGACCAGATCTCCATCCGATGCGTCTATCAAATCCTGTAGATCCGGAAAACCTTTCCTTAAATTTGAAATGATGACCGACTCGTTGCAGAGGGCCGCAGATGGAAAAGTAATTGATAATGTAAGGGTTCTTCCAATGGCTCACCACAAAGAATCAAAAGTTGCGGGAAGAAAGATGAATGAAGATTTGACATCTTCAAGGAAAGACAATGTAATAGTGATAGTCGAACGAATTGAAGAAGAGCCATAAATGGACAATAGGGATAGTCAACTTCTTGGTTTTAGAGAAAACTGAAGCAGGTCTAATATCGAGTGAGAGTGGAATTATGTTTTGTTGAATTTCTATAAACAGTTCTTGTATATAATATGAATATTAGAAGTTATCGACAAGCTTGATGGATTTAAGCAGTTTTTTGGTTAGATTCTAGACTGTGCTTCATTACGTAAATACTGTACATGCTTTTATTTTCCCAATCTCACTTTTGTATTCATGCAGACACTACATTTTAAAAAACACTAATGATTTTTGATGAATAAACAAAAATAATAATAACTGGTTTTGTTATAATCAAGATATCTGACACGTGAAACTAACCCAACTTTGGCATATAAATCGCACTGAAAAGAATTCTCGCAGGAGTGCACTCCAGTCCACAGGTTTTAATGGGACAACGTTATTTCGACGTACCTGCATTTTACTATCGTCGTCAGTATTAGAGAGGGGAACAAAATTGATCAAAGCTTGTTATGCTCAAAGGCGTCACAGCTACAACAAAGTTTGTCATAATTACTAGTAATTTCGTCAGCCTATAAATGACTTTTTTACTAATAACGGGAAACTCAACCAATCATTCAATTTTTTCAATATAAATACACTCATCCGTGACAGGTTACACTTTAATTAGAGTCTGATACATCGATGTAAAACGAACAAAAATGTATGGGGATTCCGTGGATTGAACACGGGACCTACAGATCTTCAGTCTGGCGCTCTCCCAGCTGAGCTAAATCCCCATGATTAATATTGGCTTAATTCAATAACTATATAAAGTATAAAACAATTGTCGAGACCCAAGAAATGAAGAAATACCATCACCCCTGATATGTTATCGCTGCAATATTTGAGTTCTACGAAACATGAGTTATATAATATTGTTGTCGGAATAAGGTTTAATAGCTTTATTGGGGGTAATAGTACGTAGTATAATGAAACGAACTATCCCCTTTTTCACTAAAAACTTTTTTCCGCTTACAAACGGTAGTTATATATTATTGGAACCTCGCATAGTAATAATGTCACACGTATTATACGTATAGCGATTTTTCAGATTACCATTACTAAATATTCGTTTCACGCATTATCATACGAAAAGGCGAGCAATTTCGCAAGTATGCAACTCTTACGTTAAATTCGAATTCCTGTTTATAATGAAAGTGAAAATCAACAGCTCATGCTGTTGTTTGCACAAGTAAGACCAAAAAAAAAAAGTTAAATTGTCTAGAGCATCGTTTATTTCATCGGTTACGTTAATTCGGAAAAGATTTTCCTCGCTAGTAAAATAGATAGTTTTGCTGCGGGAGCGTGACTTCTGATAGCATTGTATTGATCGTATGATTGATAAAGCATCATATCGTATGACACTGTTGATAGATACACACCGGAAGGTCATAAAGAGAGTTTTTACCAAGTTCTTTTGTCCAGCGCCTTGATCTGATTACGTACGTAACTATACGAATAATTGCTGTCAATGAAGATCAATAATGCGGAAAGTTCTTCCGTAAACTAGAATATTATCTCACAGAAGCTAAATGCGGGTCGAGAATTATAACGCATAGAAATTCGTAGATGTATTGGCCGCGGTTGACAAATTCTCACACAATGGTAATACCATATTTCTAGATTTAGAATATGAGATAACAGTCCTACCTCATTTACACATCCAGGGATATAATCGAGGCACGATCATTATTATTATGCATTATAGGGCATGGGAAATCGGGACCACATGGTTTTGGGGATAGTAATAGGGATTACACCCGGGGAAAAAAGTATCGACAAAATTTGCGAAAAATATTTTTCTTCAAAGAGCTTTATTGTACGTATTTACTATCTAAGTCACAACGATTTTCGTACCGGTTTGAAGATAATTGATTGTACTTTTCAAGAAAATTTAGTCCCGTTCCCGTTCTGAAGCTTGCATTTCGATGAAGTGGAAGTACATGTATACTGTATATGTTACACATGAAATTCATATGTGTAACATAGATAGTAACTGATCGAAAAATTTTTTCAAAAATTATAACTTACATAGTAAATTAGTAATAGAGCTCTTTTCAGAAAAAGAATTTTCATAATTGATCGGATACAAACGAGTAGATTTATACTGATATACAATAAGGGAAAATCCGTCCAGCTTAAAAACTGGGATATGTCGAGGTTGGGATACAATAGGGGGGAAGGTAGGACTGTATTGCAAATTAAACGACATTGCATAGATTAATATATTTAATGTCCAAATCTTGCTGTCAACCATTGGCATATTATTTTTAGTTCGTTGTCCTCCCAAGCGATCCGAAGATCGAAATGTAGATCTTAACTGGCGTGACTGCACAAAACTTGGGCCACTGGTAGCTGCCTCTTTATCGGCTTTTATTTTCTTCTTCTACATGTGAGTACATGGATAAAAACAGCTTAAACCGGACTTAGTGAGCACCTCGTTGTGAATAAAAGTTCCTCGCGATAGTAATTGATTGGTCTCACAGTTAGTGGAACAATATCTGCAGTAGGACGCCAGAAAAAGGCTATTTTTTTCAATAAACTTACACAGATTGGAAGCTAAATATAGATGTGGAGTACGATTTTTGTATTCGCATATTATTTATATGATCGTTCCTCTTCATTCTTTAATCACTGTTTGTAATGCTAATGATACATTATATTCTCCTGTCTCTTGTGACAACAGTGATTTCGTTTCATTAGAAACTTCGCTGCTCTCGATGTGAGTGAAAGTTAATTGTTATGTACGACAAATTAGATTAGTAAAAGGTATAACGATAACTTATGTCACGTTTTTAGAAATTATTAATTAGAGATTTCAGGGGTCATTGTTCATACAATTTGAGAAAATGATGAACACAATTTGTGATCATATTCCCAAACTTGGATAAATCAGCGGAGACCAAATTCCGTTCATGCACCATTATAAAGAAGTTTAGAATAACATATTTCACTTGGCCATGTCCAAAACTTTATAAATACGCAAGCTCCACAAATTATCGATTGAATGATTTTCCTGCAACGGTTTAATTCTAATATATAAATATTTACAGTCTAAGATGGCTAAGATAGCTCGGCAAAGAAACAACCGGGAAAGGTTTCTAGGCGTATTCAGTGGTTTAGGCAATAATGTTAATAATATGATTGGTGCTGGAATTTATTCATCTCCTGGTAAAGAGAAAAGCTTTGGGTACTTTGGTATGTAAAGGGTTATCATCATTCACCGTGATTATTAATCACTCTAGGCACTGTATGGCGAAACGTCGGATCACCGTGGATAGCTTTACTGTTGTGGTTGCTCGGCGGGATTGCTAGTTTCGCTGGAACGTTAACTTATACAGAGGTAAGTAAAATATCGAAGTACTAAATATCACGTGAATTCCGAACCGATTTTCAATAATAATAACATTATACATAAATTGTCTTTACGTAGTTGGGAGCTCAGTTTCAAATTGGTGCTGGGGAGACAACTTACCTGGAACACAGCTTCCCGAGACCCCGTCTCCTCCTCAGCTACTCGTTCACCATGGTGTATATAATGTGAGTACAAGAAAACAATCGATCAGTTTCGCTAGATAATGGATGGGATATTGACTGTTGCTTTTAGATTAATTCGACCTGCTGGAATATCAGCGGTGGTAAATGTTTGCGCCCAATACTTGCTATTTACGCTGGGATTAAATGGCAAAGGATGCGAGTTATACGAAGAGTTTCATCCTCTATATTTTAACGGACGCAATTTCTGGTAATAAACCACGATTCAAATATGACATTTTAAATAGAAATTATCTATGAATTATTTGCTTATTTCTTGTTTATTATAGGAGACTCAAGTTAACTACAGTGGCAATTCTTGCGGTGATAGCTTTGTACCATTCACTCTCCAATAAATGGTCGAATAGGATCAACCAGGCGTTGGTTACGACAAAAGTCTTAACGGTATTAACTGTTGTCGTACTCGGACTATCATTCGCAAAAGCATCGGCAGAGAGGGTGAACAGCAAAAACGTAAATTGGGACATGTTTTCTCCCGCCAGTCCAGACTTTTATCAGAACGTTAGCGCTACGGAATGGATTCAAAGATATATAACCGCAATGCTAACGATTCTGTTTGCGTACGCGGGCTGGAATAATCTCAATTGTAAGCATTAAGTTTAGCGTATCAAATATTTCGTGATCTGCATATTTAATCACGATTTGACTTACTTTCTCCAGACCTCACTGAAGAATTTGATAGGGGAGAATCATCTAGGAATCTCCTGATAAGTAATGCAGGAGCAGTCGGGATAGTCACAGTGTTGTGTAAGTAATATCGTTTAATCGAAATACAGCTTTGTTCAATCTTTATCACTAACTTATATCAAACAGATCTGCTGGCCAATCTTGCTTACACGGCGGTGCTGAACGTTGCCACCGTAATCGGAACTAAGGGGACGGATCCTAACGAAATTATAGGCGTTTATTTTGCTGCACAGATCGACCAGGGGGATGTCGATATTGTTGGTTCTAATGTTACCTTGGCAAAAATCAAAGCAGCGCGTGCGTTGAGTTTTTTCATCGCTCTCAGTGCTTTCGGTGCTGCTGCCGTGTTGATGCAAAGGTAAAGGATTGGATTAAAAAATCATTACAATCTTAACTTATAAGTAAGTCTAATTCACGTCTATCTCATTAAACTTAGTGCTTCGAGAGTGGTAGATTTAGCAGGCCAGCACAATTACGTTCCATTTATTTCTGGGTGGCTGTCCACGTGGAATGACAGGCTCGGGACGCCCGTAAATTCTTTCATCTCCCTCTTTGTTTGGTGCTCTATATTGACCATGATAGTTCCGGGCAACAGTTCATTCGAGTTTTTAGTCAAGATCGAGCAATACACAATGTACTTTTTCTTCCTCCTCGCAGCTATTGGTGCATTGGTATGTGTATTATTTACTGAGAACTACATGACACTTGTTTGCTTATTCGTATTAATGAATGTCTACGTTCTGCTAATCTTTGAAACAGGTATTACGAAGGAGAAATAGACAGCAAGAGAGACGTACATATAGGGCACCTTTAATTATCATAATTCTTTTCATTTTGTTCGCGTCGATCATTGTTGCTCTCTCGTGGGTGCCACCAAAGAGCGGAAGCGCACCTCCAACAAATTCAACAACTTCTTTAACAGATTCAACAACTTCCCCAACTCCAAACATTGCATGCTCAAAATCCAAACCTGTCAATACTTATGCCGTTTATGGTACTAGCCTCGGAGTTCTGATTTTGACTGGCGTGTTATGGCGACTTATGAGAGGTCGATTTACCGAAGAGAGCGAAACAGAAACAGAGAACGGACATGGCCCCCGTGTTTGAAATGTTGATAGAATCGCATATTTACACACTTATCAACAACATCGGGCCCCCAGACTAACGTCCTGATTATAGATTATATTGTAAAAAAGAGTAACTAGATATAGTAACGATAATGTATTTATATTTCTGTATACAATATATTATAGACATTATTTAATACAATGACGAGTGCAGTATGATACTGCGCACTGTAGTCAGTTAGCTCTTAGTAACACTTACTAAAGTAGATAGAGAGCGCAGTTTGTCTGAGCAAAGAGATATGAAACGAATAGCATACAATTAACATTTATTCTGCATTAAAGAGATTGCAGTATTCTTGATACATATTTATCGATTTAACGTGTAATGCGTTTCTTATAGTTTCACCTTCTCATTTATTTAAACGTCGATAGAAAACGATTCGTGTTTGCATTATTTTGCGTGTGGAAACAAGAAAACTTCAATAGCATCCCTATCCAACAACACTTCTCAACATACAACGAAAGCTTAGGATGATTTCTCAATGGCACGTGTAGTTCACCCGTCAAACAAGTTACTGTGAAGAGGTTTATCGATTTCGCGTAGTTAAGTTGCAAAGGCATTTGCAGACCTTTTTCTGTTTTCGCTGTTGATTTCCAAACCTCAGACATTTGTAGACTCTTTTTGACCTGAGTGGAAAAAAAAACCAATATTCGTCTGTAACAAGGAGCTTTTATGAAAAGGGACGCAGCCATCTGTCGGGTCATAGAATCAGGGCAAGCCTTAACACCCACAGGAGGACACGACCCACTCTCACCAGACCAAGACGCAGCTGTGCGGGGGTCAAAATAAAAGCTCACAGTATCAGACAAAAAAAATGCTAATACACTCCCGTCTCAGAAGTCACCGACCACCTCCTAAATTTACGATTAAATGAGAGTATTGGCAATGCAATTACTGTGAAATTAATACTAAATTTAGCACACCTTATAGGTAACATATACACAAAATATTGTAATATGATAGATAGTAAAATTACGAGAGCCGACGTTTATTCTACGAAAGACGTTAAATTAGGGTATGCGACTCGAACGTTTGAAAAATTGTTAAAATTAATACACATATAAATTTACACAAATTTATATTAATTCAAAAGCGCAAAGAAGCGCTATTATATTTGTAAATATTGTCCGAATATCTTGCTTCTTTGTTGAGAAATTGAATTTTGAATTTAGAGTATTATTCAGTAGTCACCCCTACATAGGCAAACCCGATAAGTCGGATTTGGCTTAACTCGGACAAAAATTTTCGGCCCCTTTTTTGAATAGTTAAAAATTTTCGATAAGTCGGACGACATATATATAATCGCGATAATAATAAGTCGTAACTCGGACAATCCTGTCGACCAGATTATAACTCGATAAGTCGGACACGTGATTTTTTTACGGATAATCTTTACTATTTTAGTAACGTAACAAAATACATAATTACCCAATAAGCATCTAAACAATATTTTATTATCTTATGTCATCGTAATATATCATTTGTAATACATTATACAATTGTCTTAATCG
>CAJVPI010000536.1:0-27149 GCA_910592345.1 Paraglomus brasilianum
TAGAAAATACAAAAATTTCATATCTATTTCAAACACGTGACAAAAAATCCGGTGATTTATGGTAGGGTAGTGTATATTACAGCCCATACACTTGATGCGCCTATATACACACTACTCTATGTCCCCAACGCCGAGTCACAAAGTTGTTACCTGGCTGAGAGGTCGTCAGCCTCTTCATTTCTCCCTTCCAGTATTCTATATTCGTTTTCAACCCTTCTTCTTCCCGCTCCAGCTGTTCCTTCTCCGACATCCACCTCTTTCTCTCTCTCTCGCTTCCCCATTCTTCAACTGCCACACTTATCCTCAGATTTCTTAGCCTTTCCAACTTCCCGTCATTCTCGAACTTCTCCAGCTTCCCCTTCGCCTCTTCATACTCCTGCTTTGCATCGTCGTATGCTGTGCTCATGTTTCTTGTATGATGGATGTGAAGGACGAAATTTTTTCGTTGCTGCGCGATGTGATCTAATACGTAATATACTAGTGGCTTAATCAATGACGTAAGTATTACGTAAATTTTTCACAGCTGCGATTGTCCATTGTATGCAGGATGACCAATGATAATTGATGCGCAGAAACAATCATGAATAAACGATTTATTTATCAGCACTAGTCGCTTACTTTCAACCAAGACTCAACAAACATCGTTTAAAAAAGATACAAAAGCAGATCCAACAACTTCTTTCTTTGGGTATTAATAGGCTTCGTTCTTGGCATGATTTGTAATAGCCAACTTTGGATCGACGAAGAGAAGAAGAAAGATGTAATTCACTTAGATGGGGAAAATGAAAATGAAGAAATAGATAATAGTGATAGTAAAGAAGAATGAAATTAATTTGCACTAGAGTGACCAAAGAATAGGTTATACTCATCAATGGCGAGTATTTTCCTCCCATGCAATCACTCTGGTGTATTTAGTATTATTTATATTTTCAAGAGCGCGCGCATTCAATAAACGAAATAATAAAATTTATACTTACAAAAATTGAATTATTTTTACATGTTTGACTTTTTTGATTGCAATTGTGTCAAATTAACGAAATATGATCAACGCTCAACGAATGCGCTCGAGCAGTCTTTATCAATAAGGAACGAACTTCCGTTGACAAGTCGTTCAATCAGTGGAGGCATTGGCGAGAAGCTTTTACGTTAAATTTATTTTCCTTACGTTTCTTCAAGTTTTCGCTTCTTTTTTGGTTCATCATGTGTTGGTCTCGGTGTTAATGCTCGTTTAGTAGTTATGATTTTTCGTTCTTCTTGGTAAATTTAATAAGTAATTTTTTCTTGATCTAGATATTGCTGGAGAGTTTGGGTATCATTGATTTTAAAAACATAAGGAGCAATTTTTTCTCCTTGAGATTTTTTTAGAATGCTTCTAATGGTGCTATAATTCTTTAGTTCCATAGTGGACTTAATGTAAATCAGTTTCATATTAATATTTTTTATATAGAGATAATCCTATATTAATCATGTTATGATTTATATTCATCACATTCTGGTATGATAAAGTGAACATTAAAATTAACAAGTCCATAAGTTATGAATGAGCACCATTATTATTTTTCAAAATGTCATCAGTCACACTGGTCAATTTTACAGCCACACCACAATCAGCCTCTCACATAATAAAATGTTCACTTTATCTGGTTTTGTTGCAGTCTGCCCCATATGATAAATATATCCATTTAAAGCTTGAAACAAGCAGATTTTATTGGTTGTTTTAATAATCTTAAATTGATTACAGTCTCATCAGGTATATTATTCCACTTCTCCACCATTATTCTTTCTAAATCTGTGGCATCCTTTCTTCTTCTTCTTCATATTCCGCCACATCATTAAATAATTGCGTTTTAATAGACTGGCTTTTTTGATACTCCCTGAGTTTAAATACCGGCCTACAGATCGATATGGATCAACAACACCTTGAGACTGCAACTTGCTCACTGTGAAATTGAAGAATCTCTCTTCAAGTATTGTCCAATTGTTCTAGCCCCATTATTCTTCACCTTGTTCTTTCGGCAATTTCCTCATCTGAACAAGTAATAGTAAAAACATAAACATAAGCTTTGTACATAACGCGTTTTTTGCTAAAATTGGTAGCAGAAAGTTAACAACTTTTTTTCGTCACAAACAGCTTTATGTAATAAGAAGTCTCCTGTAATATGTACTGGCACCACAAGTCTTGATATGTATAAGTAGCAAGACCTCGAAAACTCCCGTGTGCTATGTAACTGTAGATACAGTCTTACATAGGAAAGTTTTATGTAAACGCCGCTTGACAGGTATACAAGATCAACCCTTTAGCTGCTTTCGAGGACCATGTCCATCAACTTGATGGTTAGGCAACATATTTTGTCTCTACGTTTGTCATTACCATTTATGTTAATAAGACGCTTATTTTCTGCAACTTGCTTGAGAAAGTATGTGTTGTAAGGCACTTGATTATGCCTAATACTAAGTAAATACCTGAAGAAACCGCGGTGTCCTATAAATAAATGATCCTGATTAGTTCAACAGACGAGCGCCTGCAACCCTATTACTATGGGTTACACCTATCAATTTGATTGAAAGTTACATGGTCACGAGGACATGCATGTAACAGCTGGCTGGGGCTAATAATAATGGGCTGAATGAGACTGTCTTAACTAAATGTCTCGAGAATGCCGTCATCGTGCAAAGATATAAGACAGGAGCTTATCGACTGCCTACTTAAGTCAAAGTGCGTTCTTGAACAGCGTAACACAGTCAAAGGTAAAGGGGGAAGCAAAGAAAGCAAATCGCTTGTACATGTACAATATGTAGATATGTATGTGTATATATGTATGTAGCATGTATGCAATATGTGTATTCATAGTATTGGTTTGTTCGTTATGATCTTGTTCTATAGAGTGTCTAAAGGCGGAGCATGCGAAAGATGTACCACTAGAGTGTCATAGTATCCGTAAGAGTCTATTCGAATGTCGTAGAGGATTGGTAAGTTACATACAACTCGACACATATTAAATTTCAAGCTTAATTTAGAATTAGATTAGTGTTATTGGTAAGTTTGTAATAACAATAACTAATTTTTTTTAGTTACTTCTGGTGGTGTTATTGTTCGTCACTTTATTGTTATTACCATTCTTGTCATCTTCATCTTGTACTAACGATCCCATCACAACATTTCTTTATCTCAATCCGAAACAATCTCAAAAAACGGCTTTCATTATTCAGTTGGATCCTAGATTGCGATTCAGAGGCAACAAAGGATGACATGCTCATCTGGAACTCGTCAAACGCTTCCGTACTTTTCTAAACGTGCCCTGAAAACAAAAACAGAAAATAGAAAATAAAAGTAAAAATAAACATTAGTAAATATGACCAATTGACTGAATAACTGAATAATTGATGCCCTGCTGACTCGCCGAGGATTTTCCTTTCGACTACACCATTCTTATTTATTGCTCCAAAAGTCCCTTTAATGTGCAACATTCACTGTACCTCAATTAGATTAGCCTTGTGGATATTTCATACTTAAAACTCACTCCGTGCATTGTTACAATTACCTGCCCAATTGCCCCCATCCTGTCTCATCAGTCCTTTTTTATCTTTTCTGTCTTCTCTCTCTATTCCTCATTATATCAATATAATAGATTCATCTCCCCAACACCTATCTCATAGCGAGCCAAAATAAAGAAGAAATGGCCGTTAGTATAGCAAACTATCAATCAGACAAAAATATATCTACTATAGAATACGATAACGAGAATATCTCGCTGGTCAACTTCCTTCCTCAGCAAAGCATTCAACGGCGACCCATCTACGACGCGGTAGTTCAGCAAACAGGTGTGAATATACAACAGTCCGCTTTGCATCAGAACAGACGTCCTAGTAATCGTCACAGCGTGCATTATGGCGACTTGCCAGCAAACTTCCAACAATACTCTTTTACGCAGCCACAGCAGCAACAACAGCAACAACAACAGCAACAACAACAACAGCAGCAGCAGCAGCAACAGAACAACTCTTACACCAATAAACTTCGGCGTAGAGCGTCTAGCTTCAATGAGAGTATTAACGTGCCTCGCCCTGTATTAGAGATACCTCCAGTTCCGGTGCCAGCATTGGTACACCAAAAGAATAACATGCCCCCAACGACAACATCACAACTTGTGCAGGCGCAGGTGGATATAGAAGTCACAAATGAGATAGAACATGTACAGACTAAACAAGACTTGCTTGACGAGGTGGAAGAGAATGATTCTCAGTGCATTCCAGAATCCTCGTCTGTCGGGAACGGTGCCTCGGAAGTTGAAACTGCCGCTCAGCCCTCCTCCGACTCTATTCATAATAATAATAATAGTAATCCTAATAATCATAATAATGACAATAATAATACTAGCGACTCGACTGCTATGTCCCCTTCCATTAATTCAATCCAACCTATCTCTTCTCAAGACCTGAAACAAAAAACCCAGCGTTTCCGTCAATCGGCGGCCATGGGATCTAACACTGATTTGCGAAAACAAATATATAAAGATAAAGACCAGTCTTTTACCCATAAACTGCGTCGCGTCTTTAGCCTGACAAATCTCAAGAAGGATGAGAATTCGCACTCTGATAATTTCTCAACATCACTATCTAGTAATTCTTCGTCTTTATCACAAAATCAACAATCACAATCGAATTTGAAATTCTCATCCCTTCGCGGTAAGAAAGCTCGCCCGCAGACCGAAATTTTTCACAAGAAACCCTCGTTTTCTTCTATTGTGGTTACGACTTCCGCGGCTCCCATAACTCCCGTCGCTTTCAATCATACAGAAGTACCAAGCATAGTCTCACCATTCTCTCAGGCATATGAAAATCCTGCTGTCCGTAATATCAAACCTGATTCGTCGCGTCGAAAATCGTTTATCGATTTTCCATCAATTTTTACCAAAGATAAAAAAAGCCACAAGAATCAGGATGTTGATAATAACAACCAGAAGCCGAGTGGCGAACAGAGACAGAAGAAGAAGAATACGAAGAAGAAGTTTTTCACAGATGAGAAGAATAGAGAGAAGGAAGAGAAAACTGGTAGTCTGGTTTACGAAGATATGAAGACATTCCGTCAGGGTAAGTTTAGGATTAGAAAGATGTGCCAAGTAGAGATTGTCGGACCTGATTAGATCTAGTTAAGAATATTGTTTGCGAATTCTACTATTGTAATTTATTATATACATTCAAATAACTCACTCATTTATTTATCAGGACAAATCCCACCAAGATCGTCATCGATGCCGTCAGGAGTTGAATATCATTACCAACAATCAATCCAACCTCAGTCCTCAATTGGTTCTATTTTACCGTTGCAATTTCAACAACAGCAACAGCGACTACAACAACAACAGTTACAGCAACGACTGCAACAACAGCAGCTACTGCTGCAACAGCAACAACAGCGGCAGCAACAGCAACAATATGCGTATCGTACGGCCTCACCTACAGTCCAAACATTTGGGACAGAGTTTGGATCTACGGCTTCCTCTTCAGATTCAATTTCGGATGAAGATGAACTTAACGATGTGCCATTGAGGCCGTTCTCGCATTTGCCGTCCCAGCAGCAGCAGCCAATATCCAATGCTCCAGGAAGACGTTTCTCTTCTTTTCTTCCATCTATGGCAAGGAACGATAGCTCCACCAATAATGACAGAATACCCTATAGTCCCTACTCGAACCGGTTCTCTCAGGCTTCAAGATCCGTCCCTTCATTGGGTGCTGTAAGGGATACAGAAATCTGTCGATCTTCTGAGACGCCAACTTTGAAGAAGTTGAAGTTTTCGTCAACCATTTTCGTACATGAGACTTGGACTCGGGATGACTATGATAGAAGAGGAGATCAAACAACATGTAACAAGTTGACTCCAGCGTTGGCGCAGAAGATTAAACAGGAACTGAATGAATACAAGATGGCCGAAATGGAAGTGCACGAGGATAGTAGGCAGAATACTCATTTCTTTGCGTAAAGGAAGTGAATTGTTTACTTTAGGACTTGGGGGAGCGTGGGGTTAATGGCATTTTGGGTTTGGGTTTGGGTTTGGGTTTGGGTTTGGGTGTAGACAATGGATTGTAGTATTGACTATAAGGTTCAGGAAACTTTTTCTTCATCTTTTATATTTGTAGATAAATCTTTTTTTTTTTCACCGTTCTATACATAGCTGATTTTAGTCATTCATATATCCTATATTTTTAGTGGCAAACCACTTTCATCCTCCTCACTCTCTTTTATTATTGCATCTCTTTTGATTAGTACTTTACTTTCCTTTCGGATACACCTTTTAGATTCTTCTCTTATATATTTAATTCATCAGGTCTGATTTTGTATAATTAACAAATGCCCAAAAAACACACACATATATAGAATATCGAATTATTCTGTCTTTTTCACGCCGACCGACCAATTGCTTGATTGAACGAAACGTATCCTGGTAACTTTCTTTTCTTTATTTATCGGGTATATGAATAGATTATGAATAGTCAGACTAATTTTTTTTACAATAAAAATAAAAATACGGGGAGGCAAAAAAAAAAAAAATAAACATTAAAGCGGTAGCGTTGTTGGCATGCACAGACTATCTGCTGCGTTTATCAAACTGGTTTGCTAAAGATTCCGGTAACATCGAATGGTTCACATATGACCAAACTATTCAAAGCATAGTCTTATTCGATGGTCGCGATTGACGGAAATCGTTTGCGGAAAAAGCTTTCCATTAGCTGTCCAAATGAGAATTAATTTTGAATTGAGCTCTAATCTTGCTTATTATTATTATTATGCCCAACTTGAATCCGAACAACAGAAAAGTCAAATAAACCTTAAATGTCTCTGTTACAAATATTAGCCTTTTTTAAACATAGGCTCAGGAATTCAATCCAAAACACAGTTTCCTAATGGTCACACGAGCAATTTAATTTCAAACTTTTGTTTTCCAAAATCGGAATTAATGTAACGCGATTTAACTCGTTCTTCACATGAATTGGTCGAATTAAATAATAATAATGGTTTTTTTAATCGATTTGTGTCACAATTCGCTTGGCAGAACGTTTGCTCTTGCTATCGATTTCCCAAATTTCACCATTGGTACTTTTCATAAGATATTTGGGGAAAAGAATTATCTATCTGAATTTATGCCCTACGATGAAGACATTAACGAAGCCAACATAATTCTCGCTTAGCCTAGGCATTCTACAAATAAGATGATTTAGTTCCGCAGATAATTGCATCTTCATATTCATGAATTACTCTACAATTCTCACCGTGTGCCTAAATAAAGACCTCGAAAACTCTACGATTCTCACCTCTTGCATAAAATGAAGAAGAAGAATAGGAGGAGTAGTAGTATAACAAAAGTATTTCTCATAGTGAAGTTGTCAGTAACATCAATATTATTCTCACGAAGTTAAGGTAGGGTCTTTTTATTCAAAGGCTATGTCATTTTAAAAAAGACGTACTGTGTTGTTAATGTGTGTAATTTAGTTTGTTTTGGCTTCAAACGACTTTTTTTTAATTGTAGATGTCTAATCTAGCAGAGGTTAACAGTATTAGTATATATAAGAAAATTCAGTACTCTGGCCTTTTGCAAATTGAGCTCGATTAAAAGCATTTTCTGTATTTCTTTATATCCAATACTTAAAGTTAAAATGAAAAGTGTCTTGATCGACTGACTTAATAGGCCTCTAGTAGATAAAAGCTACGACGTAATAGGTCATAATCAATATATTAGATATTGCCGAAAGTGTCGTTTCTTTAAACAAGAAAGAATTCAAACAGGATTGAGCTTAAAGATTAAATCAATCCGAAAGAGTGACTCGAAACTAGCATCAACGCGTTCTATTTTCAATTAGTAAACAGTACTAGCAATCTTGGTATTCCGGCGATAGGAATATATACATAGCCGCCTTCAACATTAGTTAGCGAGGCGTTAGTAAGACCGTGTTTTGAGATCCTCGGTCACTAATGAATTCAGCGCTCTCCCAAGCGCGATTGCACATAACGCAATGTCGTGATGCATTACTATTGCGAATTCACCGCTGTTTCCGGGAGTATGGAGAGGCATTATTACTTTAAGCAAATGCCTTAGTGACAGCTTTCTCGCGTCATAGTAAGCACCGTATGTGTGTTTAGCGCGTGACTTTTTTAATATTAATTGTGATCTGCTTTTTACGATCGTTTCACGTGATTATATTTATTAAACTAGATAGTATTTGAACATCACTACAGTATTTTTTGACCAAATGCCAACAGATCGTTCGCGAAGGTATACCAAGTGTGCCTAAATTTTTCGTCTCCAACTTCAGGCTTTGTTTTCACTGTTCTTTTTTTCTTTCTTAGATCGTACGCTTCGGTAAGCTCTAGTTCAAGGAGACACCGCTCCCGCACGCCATCACCCCATCGATCACGATCACGATCACCCTCCTCGTCTGATCGGCGTAGAGAAGACGGATACCGTCGGCGAAGATATGATAGAGACTATGATAGGGAAAGACGACGAAGCAGTGATTATGACTCAGCGCGGAGAGCTTCGGAGTCTATGGAACGTGACGAGAAGGAGGAAGAAAGAGAGGAGCACTTAAATGGTGGAGAGAACGGCGCTAATAAAAGTAATGGTGGGGAGAAGCCTGATAAGCGAGACCAGAATCAACAAGACCAGAAACAAGAGCAACAATCGAAGGAAGAGGTACCTAAGAGAAGAGTGCCGGTTTCGTTGGAGGAGATATTGCAGAAGAAAGAAACAGAGAAAAAGGAGCTCGATCGAGTATGATTAATTATTTGTTATGTCTTGTTTAATGTATTATAATAACCGTTGAATCGAAAATGTAATTTTGAGCATTGTGGTATTTTTCTTAGCCGAAATTCTTAACAAAGGAAGAAAGACAAAAGCTAGCATTAGAGAAGAGACAAAAAGAAATTGAAGAGCAGCGTCGTAAGCAAGAAGAAGAGCGTAGGCAGCAAGAGGAGTTTCAGCGTCGGGCTATTGAGGAGGCACGGCAGAATGGTCAGTAAATATGGATGCGAAATGTATGCGATTTAGGGTATAACATCTGAGTTTTGAGGTCTGGAAACTTGAGATGCGAGATTTATTGCGGCTCGTGTATATCTACAACTATTCTAACACTGCGAATCGACCAACTACTCTTTAGGTACAAGTCGGGATAGAAGAGATTATTATGATAGATACGATCGTGATAGACACGATAGATATGATAGAGACCGTAGCAAACTGAGAGATGTTCCTGAAAAACGGCCACCACCAGAGAAGAAAGAAGAAGAACAGTTAATGAATGAGCGACTAGAGGAGAAAGAATTACAAGCGATAAGGGTAAGTTTATACCTGCTTGCTTGTATATCATGGTATTAATGAGAGGAATCGCTAAATGCAAATTTCCTTACGTAACGTGAATATCCGCCCCAAAAAGGAGCGGTACATGGGCGGTGAGCGCAAGAAGCGTAAAATACGTAAAATGAACGAGAAAAAATTTGTCTTCGACTGGGACGCAGGGGAAGATACGTCGCAAGACTTTAATCCGCTGTACGCAAGTAGACACAGCGCGCAGATGTTTGGAAGGGGACATTTTGCAGGGATAGATATTAAGGAGCAGAAGAAAGAGAGAGCAGCGTTTTATTCCCAGCTGTTGGAGGAGAGGAGGACTGTGGATCAGAAGGATCGGGCTGAGTATGTTTTTCTGTATAGGGCACTGAGAAGAGAAGTGGTTAGAGTTAATGAAGTTGAAATGTGAATGTGAATGTGAATGTGAATGTGAATATGCAATGGGAGTTTAAAAACATCTCGTTGGATAAGTAGCTTCCTTATTTAATATTTCTTTGGGTTTGTATAGAGAGAGAATGGAAATAGATCGAAGAAAAGAGTTAAAGAATATGTGGGATGATAGACACTGGTCAGAGAAGCCATTGTCAGAAATGAAAGAACGTGATTGGCGTATATTCAAAGAAGACTTTAATATTACGACAAAAGGTTTGTGCATACTTTTGGTTTATTTGTCGTCACCGCGAACGTTTCTATACGGGTCGAATGTCATAATTCATTGAATGTCTCATAGGTGGTAGTATTCCAAATCCCATCAGATCATGGGAAGAATCCAAACTTTCGGAGCGCATTATTAAGCTCATTGATTCCATTGGATATAAAGAACCAACACCTATTCAGAGACAGGCTATACCTATCGGTTTGCAGAATAGAGATATTATTGGAATCGCAGAAACAGGTGATGTATTCAAGACCGCATATACGAATTACCATAACATGTTTGGGTCATACTGTAGCAATAGCTATCTGTTCTTCGCTTGTCATTACCTTTCCAATCACCCCCACTTTATTCCATACTTTTAATATCAAACTTACTCCTCTCGGATTTACTCGACAAATAGGTAGCGGCAAAACCGCTTCATTTGTTATCCCAATGTTAGTCTATATTTCCGATTTACCACGCTTGTCGGAAGAAAACATGGCTGATGGTCCTTACGCTTTGATCCTTGCTCCAACACGCGAGTTGGCTCAACAAATTGAACAAGAAACTCTCAAGTTTGCAGCTCCTATGGGATTCAATTGTGTGTCGATTGTTGGTGGGCATGCAGTAGAGGAGCAGGCATTTAATTTAAGGAATGGGGCAGAGATTATTATTGCTACTCCAGGAAGATTAAAAGATTGTTTGGATCGAAGGATATTAGTGCTTAATCAATGCACATATGTTGTCATGGATGAGGTGAATGTGCAATTAGCGAAAGAAAGCATGAGCTATGTTTCCGTCGTTACCCATAATGCTCATATTTTATACTGTCTGCCATTTGTCTATTAGGCTGATCGAATGATAGATATGGGCTTTGAAACAGATGTCAATACGATATTGGATGCATTACCTGTATCAAATGTTAAACCAGACACAGAAGATGCTGAGAATCCGAGTGAGATGCTGAGAAAATTGGGACAAAAGGAGAGATATCGACAGACTGTTATGTTTTCAGCTACTATGCCACCTGCTGTTGAGCGATTGGCTAAGAGGTACGTGCATTTGTGTGTTACTATATTATGGTAAACTTGCCCATATATGTTGTTGAATGAACTGTGATGTTTTATATTCTGTCTCTTAGGTATCTGAGACGACCTGCAGTTGTTACTATCGGTACTGCTGGTCAGGCTGTGGATACTGTCGAACAAAGAGTGGAGATGATTAATGATGAAGGCAGAAAGAAGTGAGTTTATGAGTTTTATTATTTCTATTGCGTTCTATTGTTTGTTTCTATGCTTGGTATGGTGTTACATTATTTAATTAATACTCGTCATAATTATATCAGGGGGCGCCTTCTTGAAATTTTGTCGGGACCATTTGAACCACCAATAATCATTTTCGTTAATCAGAAGAAAGGATGTGATGTACTTGCAAAGGCGCTTAATAAACTTGGGGTAAAATATAAGCTGGCTATATGACATGTTTACAAAATTCAGTATTAATTTACATTTGCATATCAACTTGTTATTAGCATCGAGCTACTACTCTGCACGGTGGCAAAACACAAGAACAAAGGTCATTTGCGTGTTTGCTCTCATCTATTTATCTGTACGTCTTTAATTTACTAAATATCTTGCTGCTATAATATAGAGAGGCTGCTCTGGCTCATTTGAAGAATGCAACGATGGACATTCTAGGTAAGTAAATAAATACGTTGCAACGCGAATATTCACGGTCTTCTCTCAGGCCGTCATGTCAGGTATAATTATGGGAACTGAATGTTGCCTTTCATTAGTGGCTACGGACGTTGCTGGGCGTGGTATTGACGTGAAGGATGTTTCGTTAGTCATAAATTATGATATGGCGAAGAATATTGAAGGTATATACGAGCATAATGTCAGACAATTACATTAGTCGTGCTGATTGAACACAGTTAACACGTTTTTTCTCGTCTTTCTGCAGACTACACTCATCGTATCGGCCGTACTGGTCGTGCGGGTAAATCTGGGATAGCAATAACATTCCTTTCCAATTCTGATGCTGACGTGATGTATGTAGTAACAATATCCTATATGATTGTCCGTTTCCATATAAAAATCATTATCTCATGACATAATTTTTGTTTATTAGGTATGATCTTAAGCAAATGATTATGAAATCACCAATATCGCGTGTTCCTCCCGAGTTGGCATCACATCCTGCAGCAATGGCTAAACCAGGCACATACACTCAGAAGCGTAAACACGAGGAGACAATATTCCAGTAATTTTTAAAATAATATTTATAAAGTAATGAGCTTACGAATAAACGCATTTACTTCAGTCTTATTGTCATCTTAATTATTAACGTGTGTAATTTTATTAGTAAACTAGAATATTATCTTTTTGGGGGCTGCGCCCCTCGCGTATTTTGCTAATCAAAAATATTCGTTTATTATAAGTCACACAACTTGGTACTTGTCTGTTGTGACTGTTTGTGTGGTTGGGGAAGTAATTGTGGTATGGAATGCCACGATTTTTCAAGACTTTTCAAGATAAATAGATTGAATTGTTTTGTACGATACGCAAGATATATAAAAGTTAATTGATTGCATATCAAGATTGTCAGAAAGAAGCGTTTGTACTATCAGAACGAAGTTTCCCATTTTAACATCGAGGAAGATTTTAGGTAAATACGATATAATTTATTAAAACAGTGAACTACTGTCTATAGTCCCTTCGTTTATAGTCACACCATATGAAAACTCTGTCTGTAGTCACACTCTCCTATGTGCTAGTTTCATAATAGAACATAAGGAATTTACTCTGTCTATAACGATAATCACCATGCCAAAATGATGTGACTATAGACAGTAGTTCACTGACCGTAGTATGAAAATTTAAGATAAAATTATTGTAAATAGAGAATACTGGTAGCGTCAGTTTGGTAGACGCTAAATCAGATCGACTTCTATTACTATTGGATTGTCTTCGCTCGGTGTGGGTTTTTCTGATGATTCGGATTTGATTTTAGGGGAGGGTGTGGGAGAGATTTTTTTGCCGTTTGGTATGTTGGGTTGGGTTGGTTAATGATTCGTATAGAAGACTTCTCTTCTCGTCAGCGGAAGATGTATGTCGAGTATAATTTTTGTGGATATAAATCAAAATTATGCATAATCTGTCATTGTGGATATCTAATTCCCCACGATCGAACTTGGTTTTGCTTTTGTTGTTCGGTTATAAAGGTATTTTCTGCTGCGAATTACTATGTCAAAGTTTGCCGTTTTTTATAGTTGATTGGCTTCCGGAGACGTATCGGGAAGTTTGAATAGTTAAAATTAACAATGAAACAAGTGAATAAAACCTTATCTCTAAACCATTATAGTTTAGTTTGTTGCGATTTCATCGTGTTCTTTATCGTTATTAGCGCTTTAAACAAATATCTTCTTGAAGCTGGATCTTATTATTATTGGCTACATCAAAACGGTCAAACAATTACAAAAAATTCAGAAGGCATATCACTCAAAAATCATGTGACTTCCCGCAAACGTGCGCCATTACTAAGTTACTACACTGACTCTTTACCCATTCTCCTTCTTCGACGCGTTCCTTGTCACTTTGTATTAGGTAATTTATGTGGATCATAATAAGACGCCTTTAATCACGTGAACAACTCGCATTTACCCGCTGCTTGAAATATTTATTAAACAGGAAATAATACCTTGAATTCTGTATGACAAATATATCCACGTGATACAGTCTTTTTATAACCTACTAATCGATAAGTTTGAATGAGCAATCATGGATTACGGAGCAATATTTCAGCAGATAGAAGAAGCGTGTGCTGATATGCAGGTAAACATATCATAGGCATACAATTTATGCAATACTATAGATATTTTGCGGATAAAAAAAAGTGACATTAATAACGGACAGACAAAGATAGTATCGGCCGCATTGCATGTATTAATATATATTTACCTCACACGTTTATTTTCGCTCTTACTCATTTTCTTTAATAATCGTCCATCCCATTCCCTTGATTTGATCAAGGTACCAGCCACCCGCCATGCCGGGGAACAAGTCCTTCTACAATTTAGACAGACATCAGGCAACTTGGCTGTATGTCAATACATCTTGGGTATGATACTCTTGCACGGACAAAAGGAATGAGAAGGGTTAAGAGAATTGAGGCAATGTAGAAAAATTAGAACATTGATAGATCAGAGAGAGTTCGAAACTGGTTTCAGTCAATTGTGACTTTTGGTGTTCACTGATTAGTTATTAAATATTGAACAATCGCAGACATAATTACAATGATCATTCGTTTTTCTTGTTTCTTTAATTTTCGGCTTAATTTACCGCGCCAACACGTAAACCAAATGTTGTGATCCATGCCTCATATTCCTTTCCCCCAATTTCACTCCATAGATCACACATCCAGTCACGTAGTCCAATTTCACATGGCCTCAACAATATCTACAGCCATCTCCCGTGACTACTCACTCTACTCTCACTCTGACCTGACCGCTCTTAAGATCTACCTGCTCACTTATCTGCTCAAGCGCCCATCCATCCCAACTTACGCCCGAGAACAACTTCTCTATGCTATAGCAGTTCTCACTAAAAGGGGAATTGAAGATTACGATGAACAGGAAAAGCGAAAAGTTATGGATCAAATGAGAGAATTATGTGTTGTGAGTGAATGGGGACGTGAACTGGCAATTGGTTTGGGGAAAGCATTGGTAGACGAATTTGGAATGATTCGAGGAAGTAGAGTTGGCGTTTCATGGGACTATCATAAAAGGACTAAGGAATATTTTGAGGTAAGCTTAAAGTAGCAGCTGTGAGTTCTGTGGAACACCTTTTTACTATGTTTTTCAAGATAAATTCTTATATAATTAAAGTTTAAATTTTTATGGCGATCTAATATTATAAACATTTGTCTCCCTTCCTAGTGAAACGTTCATTCTTAAACAACCAATGCCACAACTACTAATATTGAATCCAATGCATTTGATTTGTATAGTCTAATTACCTCCTCCCGCTCTTTGACCTTCTCCTCAATGTCCTTCATGAGCAATATCAAATACACGCTCAACCTCAACACTATGCTTCTGCAACGCTCACTACTGACACACATATCAGCGGCAACCATACCACATCCTCTTCTAATTCTACAGATTCCGCCTTCAACCCAAAGCAAGATCCATTGTTATCAATATGTTTCAGTTTGGCCGACAAGATTTTGAATTGGAATTTTGAGAGAAAGAAGGAAGGCATAGTGCTCGCTGGTGCATTTGCAACAGAAGGCGAGATGATTGACGAAGACGAATTGTTTGAAAGTGCTGTGACACCAGAGTTTCCCGCATCATGGAGGAGTTATTTGACCAATCCTGATGTACTCAAGATGTTCTTTGCGGTATGTGCTTTGGCAGACAATTATTACAAAGTTTTTACAGTTAGATATTCAATCTTCCACATTAATTCATAAAACAGCTGCATCAGCTAGTGAAAGGGTCTGAGATGATCGCTCATCGTTCTCGCCAGTGTCTGATACAACTTTCAGGGTTACATGGGGAGATATTTGAGGACAGTGAACAATTTAAGACATATGCATCGATAGTTATACAACAACTTATGAAGCTTATGGATGAGTAAGGAACGGGGGATGGTATTGAGTGTATGTTTGGAACCATTAGAGTTAAATCAATTCTATTGAACGACACGTTTACCCACTTTTTTCCCTGTTAACTTCTATCACAATATTTTAGCCTTGCTCTGACTTACTCTTTACCTACTCCAATTCAACCACAAACACACGGTCCCACACTTTTGGGTGTTACTCAAATGATCCGCCGTCTACTGACCACTATTCCGCTTAAAATCCTCTGCTTTGTGCCAGAGGCGGGCCAGTTTCTGCATAGCGTGGCTCAGCTTAGTGCTACCTGTCTCAGGGAGCCTGTAAGGAGTGGATACATGGTCGACGAGTTAACGTGGTATATGGAGGCCTTCGATGACCTGTTGGTTGTTTGGGTTATGTTAGGTACGTATAAATAGAGTTGGTACTTATCAACATTGTAACAATGAATATTTAGAAGCACGGTACTCAGACTTGAATAGTTCGAGACTTTTTCAACGAGCCTTCTTGATAGATGCAATTGCATAACTTGTTATCCTCCTTTGTTTTAACATTCCGCTGTAATAGTCCAAAGTGCCTTGGAACTCTGCGCATCCCAGTCAACGTATTCAAGAGGAATGGACTATCAGAGTCAGTCTTCCTTCGATACTACGGGCGTGCTTGGTTTTCTTGCAGAGGCTTGTAACCACATCACAGCCACGTATATCGAGACACGCTTGGAGATGGCCAAGTATATAGCCGAGGAAGAAGATGAGGATCTTGAAGGATTTAAGGATTGGGTAGGACTATGATTGGCGGTTGGCAATCGGTGCTGGGTATAGTATAAATTGAGTGGATTTCCGGATTATATTAGGATTATATCGACTTATTCAGTTATATGAGAGATGTGTTCGGCAACTTTCTAAGTCAGCCCGTCCATTATCACAACAGGAATCTTACGGGGACCAACTTTTAGGTATATCTGTTCTTGCTCGAATAGTGCCCGAGAGAACAATTGGACGACTCTACCAATGCCTGCATGAACGGGCAACATACTTGAAGAAATTTTTCGATACCGGTGCTGGAGAAGAAAGTAATACTGTATTTATTATAAATTTTACTAGTCAATCAACCCTATTTGGCATCAAGGATAATGATAATACTTTTATATATTTTGTTACGTTCTTCTTGATAGACAATGGCTTGGCCTATTTACATGAAACGACGCATTGGTTAATTCTGATTTCTGGGTTTGTGTTGGCTGACTCTGGTGAAGGAGAGCAGCCTCTTGTCCCAGACGCTATGGTTCAGCTATCTATGACACAGGCAAGCATTTATACTTGTATTGACAAAGTAGATTTATGATACTAGATATCCTTTTAGTCTGATACAGTCCATTTCTTATATTTGCAGTCTAATCTGAACAAAGAGCTCGATCAGGTAGTTATTCTAGCAAAGACAATCCTCAGTATATTGGAATTAGTCTCACTGGATCCATCGACCATTGAGGTGAGTGGTGCATATCAGGTATTAACTTATAATCAATGCTTTGTTTTATTCGGTAAGAAATGTTCTCGTTCAAAGATACATCTAAATAGGCATCACACTGTAGCCCCAGAGTTGCGGAGACATTGTTCTGGTTTGTTGAACGATGGGGAAGGACTTATATGTTACTTGATGAGAAAGATCATAGCATGATGAGGTACGGAGTCATATTTGTATATGGGCAGGAGTCTGCAGTACGTTATTTATAAGAAACTTAGTCTACTGCATTTGTTTGATCTATGAAGTCGGAACATTGTCAGCGCGTTTGGCAGAGCGTCATCGTTTGGGGAAGGCAAGGTTATCCTCGATTTCTTAATAGACAAGATACGAATTAATTTCAATCTTTGGAGTGCAGATACTGAACCATTGATTCAGGTACGATTCTAGATAATGCACAAGCGTGAAATACAAATTATTATATCTGGTTCAATGTGCAATTCTGTAAATGTATATGAGTAGATCGTTCGTACGCTCGACTCCTTTGGTAAACATTCGGCGTTGAGGAACGGACTTCTGGAATCAGGTAAATGAAAGTGTGAAATTTTATTTAAAGCCACTATTAGATTGTTACAAATATTGACGCTTTTACTGCTTAGACAAATTCCCATCATTGGTTTCTTATCTCACAGACAATCTTAACGAATTTCCTCCTACAACACACAAGTGAGTTTATTTCAAATTTACATATTATCGTGTCAAATTTAGTCTGGTTAATATACCCACAATCATTGCAGTGGTATGATAAAGACAATTACCGTCATAACTTCGGGAGCGTCTGATGATGGAATACGACGAAAATATTTCGAGTTGGTGACAAGTACCATTGAGGTAAAGATATTGTGGGATACATCCCATTAATGGTAACGTCAAATATACTTATAATGCAACTAATCTTTCCGATAGAAACGGTTTATGAATGTGTTGCAGAGGCCAGATTTAGCTCAGGTGTATCATAATGGAGAACTCATCAACGATGTTATGAATACCCTAGAGGTAAGCAATTATATAGTAAATTTACGTAATTGATTCCCATTACTCATCAAAGAATATCGATTCATACAATAGATGTTTGACGGTCTTGCAATGGGCTCGAATACGTCAAATTGCATTCTTGTCTACGAATTTTGTGCAAGATATTTTGAGTCATTCATTAAACTTATAAATATCTATCAAAACTATTCTGAGGTTTCATTGCTTGTATTGCAATTCTTTGATTCGTTTGTGAAGTATCAGGATTTCGGGAAATTGTCAATCGAACGGTCTCAAATTCTCTACAAGGCAATCATTGAATTATTTAAGAACTATTTTGCAGCCAACTCTGGTGAGTTTGACCTTAACCCTCCCACCCTCCCAAATATGCATCTCCAGTGTTCGGAGATTAACATTTCACATTATGTGTAGGTAGACAACGCATTGAAAGTTTGGAAGAAGAGGAGGACGATCCGTATGAAGATATATGTATGATATTAGATCTTCTATCAGAACTAATGGCTTCGGAGTTTGAGGCGTGTGGTAAGCTCGCTGCTTAATTATGTAACAATTTAGTAGTGCAGCCTCTCTTATTCATTAACTTTTTATAGGATGGAATGCCTCATCACGGAAACAGTCTTTAGGAGATATTGATGTCGCTAGTGTTGTTCTGTACGGTCTCAATCTTATAATACCTTTAATAAACTTGCAAATGTTAAAGGTATATATAGAGTTTTCAGCATTTTGGATTTCCAATATAAAATACGCTAATTATTCAATCACTTCTTCTAACAGTTACCAAAGTTGTGCAAGGAATATATAAAACTAATATCACATATCGTCGAGTTCTATCCTGACAAGTTAGGAAACCTCACACAAGAATTACTAACCCATATAATGGGTTCACTGGAATATGGCATTGAGAAATATCCTTTTATATACTCTTGATCGTTTAGTGTAATTTTGCTATTAGCTTCTGTGTATTTATTTAACTCTTAACATACTCCGATATATGATGTAGCAAGACTTGCCTATCAAGCTATTACGCCGTTGGCTCTATTTGTTCATAACGAAGAACGAAGGCGCAATTACACAGCAGCCGTTCAACATTTACATGCTCCATTGGACAAGTTTTTAAACGTGATTATGGATTGTCTGTTATTCAAAGAATTTAACTCTGATATGCTTGATCCCGCTGCTGAAGCTTTGATAGCATTAATATGTGCGCGAAGGGTAATTTACGCTTGTGTATAATACAATATAATTTGCATATAACAATTATTAACAAGACTTTGCTCACATATTTATAATAGAATTCATATAACGGTCTTGTGCAGACATTAGTATCTCGGCAAAACACACGTGAGTTTGAAGATCGTCTGAGGGATGCATTTACAAAGTTGCAGGCAAATGTACCAAACACATTACCGGAGACTATTTTGAGTAGGAGAGATGTTGGATCGTTTCGAGACGTTTTGTACACATTCTTAATGAGTGTACGGGGGTTCCTGAGAATAAGATAAAGCCTAGTTATATTACAGTTCGTCTTATACACGTTGTTGTTGGGATAGTAGAATATTTATTATGGAGACTCAAATTATTCATGGTATTTTATTATCTGATTTTGAAGCATTATTGAATCAGAATGTATCTTTTTTTACGCGGCTACGCAACCGTCTTTGACATCTTCAGCCAAAGATTTTCTCTTTACCGAAGGAAATACAATATCAGAACGGTTACCAGTAACATTTATCAATCTCGAAATATCATACGGAAAGCTGACCAGAAAAATTATCAACCAAACAATTACCATCCTATTTTAATACTTTGGATATATTGCTGATTAATGCTTTAAAATTCGTGATTGCACCTTGGACAGTTCGCGTCTCGCACTATTAATCGCACTCTCAACCAGCTTCTTAATCGACAATGTCTATCCAAATTCTTTAGCACGTTTTTGCAATAACAAATCAAGCAAATTTTATATCTTAGCACGATTGTTTGGGGATAGATAATAGAAGACGAGAATGTTCTACTCACTGTGAGCACGTGTTCAGGTACTTCAATCATTTCGTGTGTGACGTAAAATAGCTTGCATGCGAATCATATCAGTCATCGACTTACCTATTGACAAAACAGAGAGCTCGCTCACACGTCAAGAGATACAAGTTTGCATTAATAGGACACTTAGTAAAATCAAGTACAGTCGACTGCGTTTCGACGAGCAAATGACAAAACGTGCTCGCATGGAAGACCTTGGCTTGTCGTCGAATAAAACGCAAATAAATTATCCCGGAGATGCCGGAATCACTCAACGCCAGCCTACCAAAAAGTTGGTAATAAGGACTTTTAAAGGTATTAACGATTATTTGATTCGAGTTTAGCATTCCTGCAACTATGCATCCCGATATGTATGTAATATTCGGCGTTG
This sequence comes from Paraglomus brasilianum, assembly GCA_910592345.1. NCBI lineage: Eukaryota > Fungi > Glomeromycota > Glomeromycetes > Paraglomerales > Paraglomeraceae > Paraglomus > Paraglomus brasilianum. Next base: position 20,522 of record CAJVPI010000536.1, read on the forward strand.
TATCATTACATGATGTCCAATGACTCATTGAATGGATCATGCTTTCTGTTGCCTATTAGTGAAGCCAAAGTTACCAGACAATTTTGAAGAAGTGACATGGACCAAGCTACAAGCCGCTGTTCGGGCGATTCATACGAGCAAACCCGTCAATGATAGTCTTGAGGAGTTGTATAAGGCATGTGAGAATCTATGTCTGCATAAGATGGCCGATAGATTATATCAGAGACTGCAAAAGGAGTGTGAATCCCATATAATAGAAGAATTGGCTAAATTGAGAAGGTACGTTGATTAGTCATTCTTGGCTGACTTGCCATTATATGGACAGAATGCTTCAATGATTACGTTCATACTAATAATGAATACAATATACTCTATAGCAATGAGAGTGACAAGGAGACTTTTTTAGCAGCAGTGAATCAGTGCTGGAATGATTGTCAACAGCAAATGGTAATAATATTATACGTTGTAACATAATATATTTACGCGATCTAATGAGACGCTTTTAGTGTTGATGTGCGTCAGATCATTTGACGGGATATATGAGTGTTCTTCAATTCACAATTGAGACAACGTCAACTAGAATCAAGAGCGATGATACAATCTTATGTTTTTAAGATTGTTGGTTTTAACAGTTATATATGCCGAACTCTATTCATCTGAGTGCAGTGGCGAATTAATCGTTAAATTATTTTCTGCTATCTTGTAGGCCTTGATTCGAAGTATATTTTTGTATCTGGATCGCACATACGTTCTCCAGAACTCATCAATAATATCATTGTGGTAAGCATTACTCAATTCTTTTTACTCATTAGACTAGATTTATTTCCTTGTTGAAATGTCTCATGTTTTAGGCTTAATATTTCCAAGGGATATGGGCCTAGAGTTGTTTCGAAGGCACATAATGTCAGCTGTTGATGTGCGTGGGAAGACATTAGATGGACTGTTGTCCGTAATACATCGCGAACGGTATATAATGATAACGGCGTGACTGCCAAATCATCTTTGATATCATTAATATTGTATGCAGTTATTGTCAACAATCTGAAACTGTAATTGTTTCATCACTCTTTCTTATAACAGACTTGGTGAATCCGTTGATCGTAGTTTACTGGTCTCTCTCATTCATATGTATGTGGACCTGTCAATATATACACAGGGCTTTGAAGCTCCCTTCCTACAGGACACACATGACTTCTACGCAGAAGAAGGGCAGCGTCTTATGAATACACTTGAAGTACCAAAGTATCTCGAACATGTCAAACGACGGCTGGATGAAGAGAAGGATAGGATAATTGTTTATCTTGATAAGAAGACAAAAACCCCATTGATTGGTGTTGTCGAAGGCGAATTACTTGAGCGCCATATCAGTGCCATCTTAGACAAAGGTGAGAAAGACAGTGCATACTAGAGGCTATAGTAGTGATCGACAAAGACGTAATTTACACGATTTGTTTATTTAGGGTTTGATGATATGATGAATTACCGTAAGAATAGTGATCTGCGGCGGTTATACATGCTGTTCAATCGGGTTAATGCATCTGATCGACTGAAGACCGCCTTTGGAATGTACATTAGGGTATGTTGACATTGCCGAATGGATTCTTTCTTCGGGTACTACATGAACAGGAGATAAATTTAGTATATATATATATTCTATGCTAATCTTTGTTCGTTCTTTACATTGCCCACTAAAGAAAACTGGAGCTGGTATAGTCATGGATGAGAGCCGTGATTCTACAATGGTGCAAGATCTCCTTGATTTGAAGTTCAAATTAGATGATATTGTAAAGGATGCTTTCAAAGGAACCGAGAATTTTGTCAACACCGTGAAAGAGAGCTTCGAATCATTTATAAATCAGCGTCAGAACAAACCGGCAGAACTTATAGGTAATAATGATTAATAATTTCATGCCAATATTACTGAATATAATTACATTTATCTCAATATTGTTTAATCGGTATATTTTGTACTATATGTTTATTAGCTAAATATGTCGATAGCAAGCTTCGATCTGGCAATAAGAGTATGAATGATGATGAACTAGAAAGTGTATTGGATAATGTGCTTATATTATTCAGATATATACAGGGTATGATTGTATTTTGATGGGGGTAATTTGATGGGTTTAATGATGAACAAAAGCATAATTTATATGTTCACATAGGCAAAGACATTTTTGAAGCTTTCTACAAAAGGGACCTCGCTAAGCGGCTTCTTTTAAACAAGAGTGCATCATCTGATGCCGAGAAGAGCATGTTATCTAAACTTAAGCAGGGTACGTACGATAAATATGATTTAATATACGGTAATATATCTCGTAATAAGCCCATATACGTTTGCTATTTTTTAGAATGTGGTGCTGGATTCACAGGGAAGCTTGAGGGAATGTTCAAAGACATTGATTTATCACGTGATATTATGATGTCTTTCCAGGTAACATGAGATGATAATGTCGCTAAGAAAGTCTTTTTATATTTAACATTTGATTTTCATTTCAGGATTCCAAGTACTGGTCGGAATTGAAAGAGACACGTATTGATTTATTTGTGAATGTGTTAACTCAAGGCTTTTGGCCTACTTATCCTCCAGCACCGCTTACTCTTCCACCTCATGTGAGTCCAGCAAACTGTGATAACTATCTTTGTTTGTTTATAGTAATGATTTATAATAACCCAATGCATAGATGGCCCGGGCTCAGGAAGTATTTAAGGCGTTTTATCTAAGCAAACATAATGGTAGAAATCTAAAGTGGCAAAACTCACTTGGACTCTGTGTATTGGCAGCTAATTTCCCAAAGGCAAGTAATAGAGCATTTGACCCGGTACACGTATATCTAAGAACATTATAAATGATGAATAACAAATTAATGAACCGAACTTAGAGAAACAAAGAATTGGTAGTAAGTCTGTTTCAGGCAGTCGTACTATTGCTTTTTAACGATCTCGAACCAGGCAAGCGGCTGACATATGAGGATATCAAAGAAAGTACTTCTATAGGTAATTATTAATAATTTTCTTGAGGACTGTAATGTAATGATTATTTGTGCGTGGCAAATATTTAGCATATTTATGTATTATTAATTGTAGAGGCAAGAGAGTTAGCACGCACTCTTCAGTCACTAGCATGTGGCAAAGTACGTGTATTGACTAAGCACCCTAAAGGGCGTGATATTGCCGACTCAGATGAATTTTCATTTAACGAAGAATTTGACGACAAGTTGTTCCGTATTAGGATTAACGCAATACAATTGAAGGAAACGGTAAGGCGATGAAAATAATGAATATAAATTCTTTTAATTAATCGCTGGCTGTAGGCTATACAGACGTCGACGTTATTGACATTGGTTTGTAAACTTGGTTTTATTTCTGCAGCCTGAAGAGAACTCAATCACAACAGAGCGTGTATTTCTTGACCGTCAGTATCAAGTGGATGCTGCTCTTGTGCGCATAATGAAGATGCGGAAGACACTTAACCATAGTCAACTAATAACCGAATTGTTTCAACAACTCAAGTTTAAAGCTACAGTAAGGAACATGGCCTTCATCGGTTTGTTATTCTTTTACCTGAGATAGCATCTTACATGAAGCAATTTTTATTTGACAGGTTGCCGATATTAAGAAGCGTATAGAATCACTTATCGATCGTGAATATCTTGAACGTGACAAAGATGATCCATCAAAGTTGAATTACTTGGCATAGACAAAAGTTACGTATTGAAGATAGAGCCGTTTTGGTAAATAAACCGACTACTTGTGGTAATGATCTGTATGAAGTAATTCGGCTTCCCTAATAGCAACCACTTAATCTCAATAGATGTAATATTAGTTCCTGGAAATTAGCTTAATTTGAACAACGCATATTTTGTATGTGAAATTGAAGTGTCTGTTGGAACCGTGTATGATGTAATGTGTTGGTAACAGTAGTGGATCCTAACTGACATCTAATTAAGGTCTTTAATGTTGTCCAGAACAATCTTAAGTGGCTATGGGATTGGCGGTCTTGTAGCAATAAAGAATTATTATTCTGCCAGTTTCTAGACTATGTGTTCCAAGGATAAACGGAAACCGCGGAGCTTACTCTCCACATTTGAAAAGTTCGAACCAGCCCACATACAGTTTCGAGAATATATTGATTTAGCATAACGTCCCGCGTTAACGTATGTGTAGAGGATCATCACAACGTAGCAGTAATGAAACTGAGTAGCTTTTATTATTCGTTCACAATACATTTCTTCACAGTACAGTAAATTATCAACGAGCAATAATAATATTATTATGTTAACTTATACAATAACATGAATTTACAGTCCTGGCCATAAGCCTCTAACTCACCAACAATAATAATAAAGCAATTGGGACAAAGGCATTGATGATCAGGGTTTGTCTTGCAGTTCGGTGCATAAAAAATCCTGGGTTTCTCTTCTCTTATTGATATCGATATACATATACTTTTTATTTAGAGTAGAATCAGTTATTAGATGACAACGATTGGAGAGTGAGTACAAAATCTGCTTTTTCCTGTTTGAGTTATATAATAGTTTATACACCGGTGTGTCTTGGTTATCCAAACAGTGTTTTATTTGTTCAATAGTTCGCTCTTTCATTGGAAAGTTGGAAGAAATACATGAATATGAAATATATTTTAGGAAGTATATATCAACCATACTAGTACGTGTATTTGATAGATTAAATTGTTATGAGTGCTGTGAATGGATAAACACATGTTCTTTAGTGATGTAGGAAGATGATGGATTTATTAAAAAATTAACAAAAAAAAGGGAACAGGGGAATGTCTGATCGTATAAAATTGTTAAACATATATAGGTCAATAAAATATAGACAATGTTTACCAATAACTAATATGCTATTCTGTTTAATTCCGACATTGATAAACAGTTACGCTAACTTCCGAGAGGATAAATCTCGTAGAGTTGTTCGTCTGGATTTAGACGTATTTGACGAGGTTCTTTTGCTTGGATTAATAGATTCAGGTTGAATATTATTCGACACGTCTTCATCCTGCATTGAGCACTTTCGGACGCGATGGTACTTAAAAGGGAAAGTTTTGGTTTTTTTGTTGGGGGTGAATGTTCCGCGATGCTTTGGACGGTTGCAGCTCGGCGAGATGATGAGGGAAAGACTGGAGAGCTCGTGTCATTGGTGGTTGTATTGTTTTTTGGGATGACAAACGTTGAATGTTGCAATTCGCAGTAAATGATTGCGCCTTCAATCTTTATTCGAGAGCCGGTATTATAGCCTTCGTCCGACTTAATAGGTGTTTGGTTTTCGTTGAATGGAATGCCATTATTGTGAAGGGTTGATATGTACCCCCTGTATTGGTTTTAACATATTGAGAAAGACATCGAAGGAAACGGTTGTTTCAGTAATATTCGGTTTTCCAGCAATTGTACTCGTGAGGGAGGGATGATGGATCCAGAGAATTTTCTAGAGTGGGAGCAGGTTACATTGATTGTTGTGTTGATGTAACAGTCCCGTAGAAATATGCATTTATCAAGCACTCTTCTCATCTTTTGAACTGGATCCGGGCCTTAAAAAAATAATTAGTTTTTTATTAAAATAATTTCTGTAGTTTGGAAACTTACCAACTTTTCTCTTATAATTTTTACATTGGATCACAACCTTACAATTCATATAGCGTACAATTAGATCCACTCCTCCATTGCCTTTCCTGAATGTGATATTAAATTTAATGAGTATATGTATCATTATTATCAAGATATACAGGCATTATAGTGTATCAAGTGTCCTATTCACCACGCGAGTAACAGAGGAAAGAACGTTCACAACCGTAAGATTGCCATAATCAGGAAATTGCGTGCTTTAAAGGTATTCTATTCACCACGCCCGTGAATGCTCACTGTCGGTTTTCGGTAACGAAGCTTCGATTTAGTTGCACCCTCTGTGCTATTTCGAAAACTCCGATTTACACCTAGTGGCAGCATACCTTCGAATACCTACATCAAGCATTTACCTGAGTGCTATCTTTGCGCTTTCAATTTTCTACATTCTTGGTGGCAGTGTAACTTCAAAGACTATTCAACAAATACTCAGTGAAAACTCACCCCCCCCCCCCACATCGTATCCGGCTTCCAGCAATATATTATATATCTTCTCCTCGAATTCAGTTCCTTTTTGTGTATTTGACAGAACTTATGGCGTATGAAGTATTGAAAAAAATGAATTATTATCTTCAAAAGGAGAAGTTAGATAGATTAACGTAGGTTATTATTAAAAGTGGACAATGGGATTAATTAAACTGAATGAGGTATCTACTCAGCTTTTAATATACAAATGTTCTTGACAAAAGTCAATTGAATCAGTCTCTATCCAAAGGTTATAATAATTTGATGAATGACAAAAAGCCATGTGCATGACACATCATGCTTATGATGCAGATTTTAAGCAACAATACGACATTTAAAGATGCATAGCAACAAATTATTACATTAATCTGATTGGATAATCAGGAAATGTTACACACACATTTATGTTCCACATATCAGAATAGCGGTCGGGAATTAAATTGGGGTTTTTTGGGAGAGCGATTTATCTTTTCGTGTAGGTGTGTTCGCCGACCGGGGGATGTTACCAGGCTTAGCTCGTACTA